>JAUMJL010002054.1:0-58110 GCA_033558185.1 Dromococcyx pavoninus | reverse complement strand
GGTGCTCGCCGCGGTGCCTTTGGGGAGTTGTAGTCCGGAGTGGGGGCGCACAGTGCCGCCATGCCCGGTCCCGGGTCCTAGCGCCGCCGGCGGCGGAGGAGGAGGAGGAGGAAGGGCAGGGCTGCGGCGATGGCTGCCGCCCGGCCCTGGCTGTTGCTGCTGTGCCTGGCGGCCGCGTTACCGGCCCACACGGCCCCGCCCAGCATCCGGCTGCCGCTACGCAGCGGCCCGGCGCTGCCGCTCGCTGCCCGGGCTCGGCGGGCACCGGGGGGCACCGGGGAGGGGGGGGTCGGGGGGGGAGGAGGAGGTGGAGGGATGATCGACAACCTGCGCGGCAAGTCCGGGCAAGGCTACTACGTGGAGATGACCGTAGGCAGCCCCCCGCAAAAGGTACGGGGAGGGGGACCGAGGGGAGAACCGGCACGGGTGGGGGGACCGAGCGGCCAACCGGGGAGGGGGTCTGCGGGGCCGTCCTGGGGGTGCAAGGATGCAAGAGGGGTTCCTGCGGTCTGTCCCGGGGCTCCGGTCCTGATCCATGCCATCCGCGGCTGCATCCCGGGGATGCAAGGTTGCAGGGGGCGCTCCCCAGGGCCGTCCTGGGGTGCAGGGGGTGCTCCTCGGCTTCATCCCGGGGCTCTGATCTCGGTCCGTCCCCTCCAAGGCTCCGTCCCAGGGATGCAGGGGTGCAGGGGGGCTCCAAGACCCCATCCCGGGGCTCTGGTCCCAATCCATCCCTTCCACGGCTCCATCCGAGTGTTTTGGCTGTACATCCTGGGTACCATTCCTGTTCCCCTCGTTCCTGTAGTGCTCAGGAGATGTGTTTGTTGGTTTGGGGTGAAATCTGGCTGCCAAAGGCAACTCCCACATCACCCTGGGGTGTGCGTCTGCCTCCCTGCTCCCAGAACACATCCCTGCCCACATCCCTGTATCCCGGTATCGCAGCCTGCACCCCTGCAACCCCACATCCCTGCCTGCATCCCAGCCAGAGAATGCACCGTGCAGGAGGGAATGTGCCCAGCTGCAACTGCGCTGTGTGGCCTTGGGGCAGCCTGGAGCAGGAGAACGAAGATTTAATTAGATCTTAGGATGAAATTCCTTACTGTGAGGGTGGGGAGGCCCTGGCCCAGGTTGCCCTGAGAAGCGGTGGCTGCCCCATCCCTGGAGGTGTTTGGGGCCAGGTTGGATGGAGCTTTGAGCCCCTGATCCAGTGGGAGTTGTCCCTGCCCATGGCAGGGGGCTGCAACTGCATGGGCTTTGAGGTCCCTTCCCACCCAACAATTCCATGATTCCACACACAGGCACGAGGGAAGCACATGCCAAGCTGTGCTTGGCGCTTTCCTCCCAGCACACGCCACACACATCTGCTGCCTCCCTGGCTCCGCAGGCCGCTCCACCTCCTCAGATTTTTCAGAGCTTGTTTTTCCCGGGGCTCCTGTGTGCATCATCGCTGCAGAGGCGTCAAGGAGATGCAGTGCGTGGGAGGTGGCATGGCCTGGCTGGAAAAGTGGTCAGTGGGGCCATCAGAGCCGGAGCCGAGGCATCACTGTCCTCTGCTGCTCCATCTTTTTTCCAGTGTCTTTTTGCCTGGCTCGGGTGCCAAGGACCTTGTGCATCCACACAACCTGCAGTGGAACATCTTCTCTCCTTTTCCATGGATGAGATTGTGGAGGTTCCTGTTGCAGAATCATAGACTTATGGAATGGTTTGAGCTAGAAGAGACCTCAATGCCCATCCAGTTCCACCCCCCTGTCCTGTGCAGGGATAGGAGTTTGATTTGGTGATCCTTGTGGGTCGCTTCCAACTCATTCCATGATTCTATGTTACAATCCTACCAGCTGCAGATCCAGGGGTCAAGGAGGGTGCCCAAGGGTCCGGGCTCTTGTGCTGCCAGAGCTGCCTGTGCCAGCTCTGGAATAAAGGCTGGCTCTTCCTGGCTCCGTGCTGAGTTCCTGGCGAGACACGAGCAGCGGGGTGGGCGAGCGTTGCCGCACCGCAGGATCCAGAGGGGCTTTGTGCCATCCCTGTGTGCCCAGGATTTATTCCTTGCTCTGGCAAGGGGAAAAAAGGGAGGACATTATTCCTACAATCTGGTTCTAAACACGATTTCATCGTGCGGCCCCAGGACCTGCCACGTGTCACGGGGGCCGGGTAATTCCCGTGCGAGCCACCTGTTTCCGTGCCTTCTCGCGTTCCTGAGCCCCTTTGGGCAGCGTCTCCCAGCCTTGGGCCCCGTCCAGCTGTGAACGTGGTGCGTGCGTGTGCGTGTGCCGGAGCACAACCCCTCCCGGAGCTGTAATGGAATTAAAAGCTTCCCAGGGAAGAGGAGTGCAGCCGTGCAGACGCGGGGAATGGGGAGGGGGTTGATCCGCAGGGTGAGGGTGTCCTGCTTGAAGCCCAGGCTCCCCCCTGCCCAGCTCCCTCATTGATTTTCCTATTAATTTTCCGCTGGCAAGGGAGTTTCTTTATTCCGTCATGCTTTTGTTTTGGCTCTGAGCTGAGCTCCCCACTGCAGCCGCCGTCAGTGCTAAATTGCTCCTGTATTCCATGTCATGTGTCCGGTTCATGTGTTGTGTCCTCACCTGAAATCAAAACCTGGGCTAAAGGATGTGACCAGCAGGACGAGGGAGGGGATTCACCCCCTCTGCTCCACTCTGGGGAGACCCCACCTGGAGCCCTGTGTCCAGTTCTGGAGTCATCAGCACAGGGCGGACCTGGAGCTGTTGGAGCGAGTCCAGAGGAGGCCACGGAGATGATCTGAGGGCTGGAGCACCTCCTGTACGAGGACAGGCTGAGAGAGTTGGGGTTGTTCAGCCTGGAGAAGAGAAGGCCCTGGGGAGACCTTAGAGCAGCCTCCCAGGACTGAAAGGGGCTCCAGGAAAGCTGGGGAGGGGCTCTTGATCAGGGAGTGCAGGGACAGGATGATAGGGAAGGGTTTTAAGATGAGATCTTAGGGAGAAATGTTTTCCTGTGAGGGTGGGGAGGCCCTGGCCCAGGTTGCCCAGAGAAGTGGTGGCTGCCCCATCCCTGGAGGTGTTCAAGGCCAGGCTGGGTGGGGTTTTGAGCCCTCTGATCCAGTGGGAGGTGTCCCTGCCCACAGCAGGGGGGATGGAACTGGATGGACTTTGAGGCCCCTTCCAACCATTCCACAGTTCCATATTCCATGGTTCTGTGATGTGGGTCCTCTCCATGTGGGTGCCCTGCCTGATCCTGGCAGCAGGACGGAGCCTGCAGAGCGTGGTTCCTCCACAACCTTCACACCCAGGGGCTGCAGTTGGGGCTGCCAGTCCTGGATAGTGGTGGCTCCCATCACCTCAGCACAGCGGGCAAGAGCAAAACCCCTCCGGAAAGCCGGGGGTTCCGCGGGATCCGCGCTGATGAGCTGTGTGGAGCAGATGGCCCCTGGGGGCCCATCAAGCAGAGCCCGGGGATGGCGTGGGCGCAGCGGTATCGCTGCAGCTCTTGTTGCCAGGGAGGTCGGGCAGCGGGCGCTGAGCAGGCCCAGCAGCTCCCAGTGCTTGCCCTGGGGGTGCTGGAGTGGCGAACCTGCTGCTCGGATCCTTATCTGTGGCCTGAAACCTGAGCAAGAACGGAATTGGGGAAGGGTCTGGAGAACAGGTCCTTCGAGGAGTGGCTGAGGGCCCTGGGGCTGTTTAGTCTGGAGAAGAGGAGGCTGAGGGGAGACCTCATGGCTCTCTGAAGCTCCCAGAAAGGAGGTTGTGGTGAGGTGGGTACTGGGCTCTTCTCCCAAGTAACAAGTGATAGGATGAGAGGAAATGGCCTCAAGTTGCACCAGCAGAGAGTTAGAGAGGATATCAGGAAACATTTCTTTACTGGTAGAGTGGTGAAATCCTGGCAGGGGCTGCCCAGGGCAGTGGTGGAGTCTCCATCCCCGGAGGGGTTCAAAAACTGTGTAGATGTGGTGCTTCAGGACTTGGTTTAGCAGGCACAGTGGGGTCGGGCTGATGATTGGACTGGATGAGCTGAGAGGGCTTTTACATCCTGAACAATTCCATGATCCCACAGTTCAGGTGTGGGGGCTGAGGCCGGGCTCTCGCTCTGTTTGCTCAGTCCCAGGCAACGTTTGCTCCTCTCGCACCGCCACTCCGAGCTGTCCCGGGCACCAGAAAAGAGGTCCCTGGCTGGGCCGGAGCAAAGGATGAGACCTGGTGCTGGTTGGGAGGGCAGAGTCAGGTTTGCTGGGCTCCTCGGGGAACATGGAGTGCAGCGGCCGGTCGTGGGGACGGGGACACCAGTCACAAGCATCCCTGTCCCTCTTCCTTCTCTAGCTGAATATCCTGGTGGACACAGGGAGCAGTAACTTCGCCGTGGGAGCTGCGCCGCACCCCTTCCTCCGGAGATACTACCAGAGGCAGCTGTGAGTATGCTGGTGGACAGAGAGCACAGCAGCCGCTCTTGGTGCCTGCGGTGCCTTCCCGGCCCCATCGAGCTGTTCCTTCTGGCTTACGATCCAGTTGGATGCTGTTGGGTTCCACCAGCCTCCAAGATGGCTGGGTCTCTGCGTGTTCCCTTGGTGTACGGGAAAGGAGGGATCCTGGTCTGTGGGATGGGCTTTCCTGCACATCTGGGTGCTCAGTGATGCTCACATTTCGCTCCCACCATCACCCAGTTCCTGGGCACCCATTCCACCTCCTCACACTGCCTCTTTGATGGTGTTGCAGGTCCAGCACTTACCGCGACCTGCGGAAGGGCGTGTACGTGCCCTACACGCAGGGCAAGTGGGAAGGGGAGCTGGGCACCGACCTCGTCACCATCCCCCACGGCCCCAACGTCACCGTCAGAGCCAACATCGCTGCCATCACCGAGTCGGACAAATTCTTCATCAACGGCTCCAACTGGGAGGGGATCCTGGGGCTGGCGTACGCCGAGATCGCCCGGGTGAGTCCTGGCCCTGCCAGGGGTGGAACCTCATCCCAGCAGGATTTCATTGCCTCTTTCATTGTCTCTGCTCGGTCCCTTGAAGCCCAACTTGCAGTCCTGTTGGTGACTTTGAGCCCTGCTCCAACAGCTCATGGAGCCAGGATCCCAGAGGGCACCTGCCCTGGGCACGGAGAGCATCTGGAGAAGGGATAAAACCATGGAATCATGGTTTGGGGTTGGAAGGGACCTCCAAGCCCATTCAGTCCCATTCCCCTGCTGTGGGCAGGGACACCTCCCACTGGATCAGGGGCTCAAAGCCCCATCCAGCCTGGCCCTGAACACCTCCAGGGATGGGGCAGCCACCAATTCTCTGGGCAACCTGGGCCTGGGCCTCCCCACCCTCACAGGAAAACATTTCTTCCTGATATCTCAATCTCCCCTCTTTCAGCTGAAAACCATTCCCCCTCGTCCTACCCCTGCACTCCCTGATCAAGAGCCCCTCGCCGGCTTTCCTGGAGCCCCTTTCAGTGCTGGGAGGCTGCTCTAAGGTCTCCCTGGAGCCTTCTCTTCTCCAGGCTGAACAACCCAAACTCTCCCAGCCTGTCCCTGTACGGGAGGTGCTCCAGCCCTCGGATCATCTCCGTGGCCTCCTCTGGACTCACTCCACCAGATCCATGTCCTTCCTGTGCTGAGGACTCCAGAGCTGGATGCAGGGCTCCAGGTACTGATCCATCCCTGTCCTACCTCTGCTTTCTCCCCCCACCAGCCTGACGACAGCCTTGAGCCTTTCTTTGACTCCCTGGTGAAGCAGACGCGGGTGCCCAACATCTTCTCCCTCCAGCTTTGTGGCGCAGGCTTCTCTCCCAACGAGACGGAGGCGGTGGCGTCGGTGGGGGGCAGCATGGTGAGCGCTGCATGGGTGGGACGTGGGGCTGGGGGGGACCTGCTCGTGGGGATGGCGCCTGGGGACAGTGTCTGACTGCCCTGCAGATCATCGGTGGCATCGACCGCTCGCTGTACGTGGGGGACATCTGGTACACGCCCATCCGGAAGGAGTGGTACTACGAGGTCATCATCGTCAAGCTGGAGGTCAATGGGCAGGACCTGAACATGGACTGCAAAGAGGTGAGCGAGCACCAGGAGAACCTGTGAAGCTGGGATCGGGAGGGGAGCAGGGCTGGATCTTGCACCTGGGTGACTCCTCCTCTCCTGCCCGCAGTACAACTACGACAAGAGCATTGTGGACAGCGGCACCACCAACCTCCGGCTGCCCAAGAAGGTGTTTGAGGCTGCGGTGAAATCCATCAAAACGGCTTCTTCGGTCAGTGAGACCCATCCCCTCCCACCAGCACCTCTGCTGCCCACTCGCCGTGGCCACACTCACCTCCCCTTTCCCTCCGGCAGACGGAGAAGTTCCCAGACGGTTTCTGGCTGGGGGAGCAGCTGGTTTGCTGGCAGGTGGGCACCACCCCCTGGCACATCTTCCCGGTCCTGTCCCTCTACCTGATGGGGGAGGCCACCAACCAGTCCTTCCGGATCACCATCCTGCCCCAGGTGAGCGCTGGCAGAGTCGTGGAATCATTAAGGTTGGAAAAGACCTCCAAACTCATCCAGCCCAACCCTCAGCCCAGCCCCACTGTGCCAACCAAACCGTGTCCCCACGGTCTGCGCAGTGGGAGGTCTGCCCTGTCCCTGTTCCTGATGGCCCCTCTCTCCCTGCAGCAATACCTGCGCCCAGTGGAGGACGTGGCCACCTCTCAGGATGACTGCTACAAGTTTGCCATCTCCCAGTCCTCCACTGGCACCGTCATGGGCGCCGTTATCATGGAGGGCTTCTACGTGGTCTTCGACCGTGCCCGCAAGCGCATCGGCTTTGCCGTCAGTGCCTGCCATGGTGAGGGCCGGGCCGAGGGCGGGAGAGGCTGAGGTGGGTGTGTAGGGAGGGCGATGGCTGTGCCAGCCTGGGGTGTCCACATAGGGATCGGTGCCTTCCCCGTGCGGCTCCCTGCCCGAGCCAGACTCTGGAGCCTCCTGTCCCCTGTCCTGGGCTTTCCAGAGCCAGACCTGGGGCTGCCAGGACATAAGCAGCAAGAGGCAGGCTCCATCCTCCTCCTCCTGCGCCCACCGCTCGCTCTGACATCTCCCAGGGCATCTCCGCTCCCCTCCCAACCCACCGGCAGCCCCAGCACTCCCTGCTTTCCACCTACAGTGCACGACGAGTTCCGCACGGCCGCAGTGGGGGGGCCCTACCTGCATCCCAACATGGAGGACTGCGGCTACAACATCCCGCAGACAGACGAGTCCACGCTGATGACCATCGCCTACGTCATGGCAGCCATCTGCGCCCTCTTCATGCTGCCCCTCTGCCTCATGGTATTCCAGTGGCGCTGCGTCCGCTGCCTCCGGCGCGACCACGACGACTTTGCCGACGACATCTCCTTGCTGAAGTGATGGCGGAGCGCGGCGCGGGCACAGGGAGGGACGCTCTCCGAGGGCTGGAGCGGGGACGTGGGGCAGCAGCAGGGGGAGCTCAGACCCTCCAATCCAGCCCTCCTGGACCTGGGATCTCCTGGCGGGGTCAACGGGCTGAGAGCAGCCGCAGGAGGTCCCAGCCTGGGATGTGTTTGGCTGGGACCTACGGAAAGAGTGTGGTGGAAGGGGAGGGGGTGAAGGCACAGGAACCCCGTCCTGGGGGCTGGGGTTGGCATCTCGGGCTGGGCTGGGCTATCCCTGGCTCTGCTGCCCAGGAGTCCCAGTGCCATGCTGTTGCCTCTCCCTGCATCCCGGTGCTGCTGCCCTTCTCGGCAGGCGATGCTGGGAAGCTGCTGACCCGGGCTCTCTGTGGAGGGAGTGGTGCCTTCCGCATGCAGCTCCCTGCCTGGGGCTCCCACCTGAGCCAGATCCCGGAGTTCACAGCTCTGGAACCTCCTGTTCTCCACTTTGGGCTTTCCAGAGCCAGACCTGGGCCTGCGGGACAGGAGCAGCCAGAGGAAGGCTCCATCCTCCTCCTCCACCCACCGCTCGCTCCAATACGCCCCACAGCATCTCTGCTGCCCTCCCGCGCAGCCCCAGGTCTCCCTGCGCCCACCCTGCCCTCGTGGGATAGGCAGAGCGGGCACCCATCCTGCCCTCCTGAAACCAGCCTCCCAGCTCGGGGCAGGAAGGCAGCGGGGTCCTCGCGAGCCCCTCGCAGCCATGAAGCCACGTGCCAGGAGAACACGACGCACCCGGCTGCGGCTGCTCCCCAGCCCAACCGAAAGCCATAGGGGTGCCGCGCTTGGCCCCCACGTCCCACGCCCGCAGCCCCCGGGCCCCGGTTCCCGCTCGCCCTGGCAGCACGGGGGCTGCGGTGTTCGATGTCTTTTTTTTGTTTGTTGTATTTATTTCATTCCCTTTTTTACCGCAGTTGTGCAGCCGTGTGGAGTCAGCGCCTTCATAGCAGGTCCCGCAGGGCGTGCGACAGCGGTCGCTTCCCCCGTGTATGATACAGACATATATCTCTATTTTTAATTCTAGCTGAAAGCCACTGTCCCAAATCCAACCGTAGGGGTTTGGTCCTGTTTTGTTTGGGGGTTTTTTTTAAGTATTTCCAACCCTCGCCTCAGCTCGGAGCCTCGGCCACAGCGCAAAGCCAGGGCTGGCTCGGGAGTCACTTCCAGAGGAGGTAACTGACATGGAGACAGAGGAGGAGCACACGGAGCAGAAAGGACACCGAGTGCAGGGTTGTCCTCATCCTGTTCGTCCTGCAAAGGGAGGATTTTCCGGTCTGTAAGGACAACCTTTCTCCCTGGGGAGCGGGGCTGCCGCAGGCTCACGTCTCCCTTCCCCAGGGCGGACGCCCTCGTGCTCGCAGGCAGCTCCTGTCACTGTGTTGCTTCTCCAAGCTGGACAGGAAAGTCCTTTGTTTTAAACACTAATTAAAAGACAGAGTTCCTTCGTTAGCGAAAGCCGGGGCTGAGCCGCCAGCCCAGGTGGGGAGAAGGGCTCTAGCGCTGCCGGTTGGCAGCGATTGCCAAGTGTGAAGTCCTGCAGCTCAGGATTCCTTGGCAAAAGCAGCGCGGGAGGCAGGAGGAGGAAACCCGCACCATGCAGGCAGCACCACAACAGCCCGACACATGCACCCCGCAATCATCCCGCCTCACCGCGCGCTGGGACGAGCATCCCGTTCCCACTCTCTGCTCCGGAGCTGCAGACACCCAGCAATTCCGCTCCGGGAAACCCCGCACCCTCGCAGACTCCCACACCCTCGTGCCTGCCCAGGAACCCCCCCCAGGATCCCAGAGGCTCCGTTGTGGACCACTGCCTTAAAACACGCCACGAGCGTGCGCGTGGGAAGATTCGGACTGCGGCCACGTCCTGGCGCGCTGCACCCTGGCACCGAGCAACCCCGAGGCGTCCCGGCAGCGTGGAATTTGTGCCGCAGGCTGCAAGTGAGGAGGAAATTCTACAGAGTAAGAGCAAGGTTTTCTGTGGTGCTGAGCACCTCGTAATCCCTCCACGATCCACAGAGGTAAGGTCGGTGCGTCAGCCTGTGCTTGAGAGCAGGAACTGCACCAGGTCGGCCATCCCAAGCTGCAGCGCAGCCGAATCCGAGCGCTCCCTCCCCAGAGTTACGGCAGGAAACAGCGGGGAGCTGCGTCCCGCGGGAGGGGGGCGGCTCGCTGTAGCCTCCTGTACTCTGTAACCTATCGTCTATGTAAGAACAATGAATGTTAACACAGTAAATTATTATTACATTAAAAAAAGACCACAAAAACTTGCTTCCTCATCTCCAAGGTGTTCGTGGGGAACTGCTGGGGGGGGAGGAGGCAGGGGAGGCACCTGGTTTGCACCAAGTGTGGAGCTGCGGGAGTGCAATGGAACAAGGAAAGAAGGCAGCGAGGCTGCGAACCAAGGAATTGGGAGCAGCACCAAATCACTGCATAATATACACACTTTATTTATGAATTTGTATGTATACAGACTTTCTATACACACCTTACCTATATAATAAAAATGTACATGTGTATACATGGTCGTATAAATATAGAACTGTAGAAATCTTAGAAGTGATCCTGTCTATTCACAGCAGCTCCGCCTGGGGAACCGCTTCGGTCGAGCAGCCGTCATCATTTGAGACTTGGACAAAAGGGACAAGTGTCGTTGGTGTTGGTTTGTGCCCAGAATTTGATGCACTGGAAGAGAGAGAAAGTCAGGAGGCACCAGCACAACCAGAAGGTGCTGTGGATGTGGCACTGCTGTTCCAGAACAGGGCTGGGAGGAGCACTCATGTTTCTTAGAGAAAGCCTCCATCAAAAGGTGGCCATGAGGGAGCCCTCTTCAACCCAGCAGGTGGAACACATGGTTTTCCATGTCCTCAGCAGTTTCTGGAGGCCCCGGAGCCATTGGGATGAGGGGTGAAGCACTGCCAGCTCTGCGGGATGAGGAAGTCTCCTCTTCCCAAGAGCTCCGGTGCACAGACCCACAGCGCCAGGCACTGGGGGGATGGTGGCAGCTCTCTCCCTCACCCTGTATTCCAGATCCTCCTGGACTGTCCTGCTCCAAGAAGGCGAAAGTCCAGGATCTGACCCTCACAGGAACGAGCACAGGCTCAGTGGCAGGAATAAGGGCAGCCTGTTCCTAAAGCCACCTCCAAACGGCCACTCAGGGTGGCCCAGCTAAGAGCACAGAAAGGGGGGATGACAGGATGCAGTGAGGTTGTTTATCTATCATACCCTTCTCCTGGCAAGATCTCAGGATAACGGGGACTCATTGCACATGCCCAAGACCCCCAGAAGGGAATTCAGCACTAGGAACCACTCTGAGGCATCCAAGAGCATGGAATCATGAAATGGTTTGGGTCAGAAGGGACCTCAAAGCTCATCCAGTTCCACCCCCCTGCCATGGGCAGGGACACCTTCCACTGGATCAGGGGGCTCAGAGCCCCATCCAGCCTGGCCTTGAACACCTCCAGGGATGGGGCAGCCACAGCTTCTCTGGGCAACCTGGGCCAGGGCCTCCACACCCTCACAGGAAAACATTTCTTCCTAAGATCTCATCACAATCTCCCCTCTTTCAGCTGAACAGTGACCACACTCACCTCCTTGTGCAGCACGTGCGAGCAGGCCATGGGGTGAAGGTCACCAGGCTGCACGAGCTTCTGGCACATCAGACACAGCTTACAGGCAGCCGGGGTCTAGGAGGAGCCATGAGGGAATGGAAAGGAGACAGGTACAAAGTCAGAGACCCCAGTGCAGCTCACACAGTCCACATTCCAGCCCCTCAGGGTGCTGCAGTCTGCCCAATCCTCCCTCTACCCACAACCACCGCACGATACCAGAGACTCTTGTGTCCATTCCCCTCTTCCCCAATGTGAAGCACACAGGACCCTTGGCCTGAACCCTTCCTTTCTATCTCACCAGCCCAAGCAGCTGCATGAGAAGAGAGGTCCCAGCTTCCTCAACTCATCCTTTCAGCCCCCTCTCCAAGTTCTCCCTCCCTCCACATTCCCTAGGGCAAACCAAAGTCTCTTACGTGTGAGGCTGTTCCAGGGAAAGCCACCTGGGCCGGAGGCAGGAACATGGGTGTGCTGATTTGAGGCAGTGGAGCTGAGAACAAGGGCGCCCTGATTCGACTGAGAGGCTGCGGCGAGGGAAACGAGGAACGTTGGAAAAGCCCAGAAGGAAAGGACAGCCCAGTTATCCCAAGCCACCCCCAGGGAAAAACTGCTCCCAGAAGTTACACTGCAGTCAGCAGAAATGGGAAACCATGGGAACCCGAGCTCTGCACGGGGCCGGTTCAATCCGCAGGGAATCAGAGAGCAGGCTCAGCTCTTCGCTGCCACCCAGGCTCCGCTTCCCAGCGGCCCCTACCACTCTCCCCCCCTCACCTGTGCCCCAGTCGCCGCCCGCTCCTGCTGCTCCGCCAGCTTGGCTGCCACCAGCTGGTTCAGCTCCTCCATGGTCAGACCCTTCATGGTCCTCCGGGCGTTCTTGATCTGCTGCAGAATGTTGGTGAGCTGTGCCCTGTGGGAAGAGCAGCTGGGTAAGGGCTCCCAGCACATCGAGTGGCCCCTGTGCCACAGCACAGGTTGCCCACAGAAGTGTGGCTGCCCCATCCCTGGAGGTGTTCAAGGCCAGGTTGGATGGGGCTTGGAGCCCCCTTGATCCAGTGGGAGGTGTCCCTGCCCATGGCAGGGGGTGGAACTGGATGGGCTTTGAGGTCCCCTCCAACCCAAACCATGAGACACTCACTTGTTGCACTGAGGAAACCGAGTCAACAACTTCTCCAGCAGCTTTTCCAGCTTGTCGGCCGGCTGCGGCCTCTGAAACTCTGGAGTAACGTTAACGCCTCCCAGGCCTGGCGGAGGAGGGATGGGGGCAGCAGGAGTCATGTGAGGGCTGTGCGTGCCAATTAACGATGCCACTACCGGGCTGTTTCTCCCTTGGGAAGCAGGCAGCGGCGGGGAAGGCTGGTTGGGCCTGGAGATCGCAGGGTTCAGGAGAGGAAAGGAGAGTGCTCGGGGATCGGCGCTTGGCATGACCATGGGAACCGGGACTGGTCCGATGGGAAATGGGAGCCTGGGAGTAAGGGAGGGGTTGGGCTGGAATGCCGTCAGCATGAAATCTGTCTGAGAAAGAAAAAGAGGGGGGAAAGGAAAGACTGGTTAGAATAAGCCCACCTGAAAGCAGAGCCGAGTGCCCCGTCCCCATTCAGACAAGGCTGAACTGCAGGCACTGGCAGCCCCCAAGTAAGGGGAAGACCCTTCCCCACTTCAGCAGGGCAGCAGGAATGCCCAAAGAGGCCAGGGACAAGCACAGGGCTCCAGAAAAGGCAATCCCATGCCAGCCCATGTCTGATGGGCTGGAGAGGCACTCACTTCGGAGGGTGGAGGGGGCAGTGTCGGGGTCGGGATCTGCGGGAGGCTGCTCAGCTTCGCTCCGTTTCTCACCATCTGGATGTGGTCGTTGAACTGATCCTAACAGAGAGGAAAGAAAAGGGATGTGCTTAAAATCTCTCCCTGAGGGCACCGGGTGTCTGGAGGAGGCAGATTCCCAGCCAGGGCAGAGCGTTCTCAGCCCTGGAGTAGCCACAGGCCCTAAAGCCAACACCGTTTGGCTCCACAAGAGTGGAGAGAACGAAAAAGGACCTGGAGGGAGAAACAGAGTAACTGCCTCATAGTTAACCTAACACTGATTTCAGATCCCTACGTGTAAAGCTGAACAGTGGGAAGGAAATCTCAGCACGTGGCTTTTCCCAGTTCTTGGTCCTCTCCCAAAGAGGGATGAAACCAAGCACGAGAAGCAGCACCAATGCATGGGACTGCTCACTGTTAGGATGAGACCCGGCTGGCAGGAACTTACTCGGACACTTTCCTTGGTCATTCGTATCCTGTTCAGCCTCATCTCCCACTCCTGCTTCGGCCTCATCGTCTCCAGCGTGGGTGGTGCAGACCTGCAAGCACAACTAAACTTTCCCATTTGCAACTGTGCTCTCACCGGCACAAAAGTGGAAGCAACTGAAGACCCACATTCATGCCTTCCCCCCTCAGGACTCCCCTGCTCTGGCTGGGTGGGAAAAAGGGCTCCCAACCAGGGGAGGAACCCTGGAAGAGGGGAGTGGGGAGGGGACACCACCCTCAACATCATGCCCACAGCGCTCTGTCCAGAGCCCAGCATGTGTTCAGCAGGTGGAATGGTGACAGGGAACGAGCACAGCCCCACCCCACCCCCGTTTTGCACCATTACTGAACCCCAGTATTTCAGTAACGAAGCCACAGGACACATTAAACTGCTTCAGTCCAACCCCTGGCATCAGGATAAGAGGAAGAGATGGGCACACAGGGAGTCCCCCCGCCATCTGTGCAGACTCACTTGAGGTAGGTGAGGTGCAGCTCTGCTTCCTTTTCTGCCTCTTCTAGTTTCAACACCAGCAGCTCCTTCCGGCTCTCCAGGGATAGGATCTAGCAGAAAGGGGCCCCACGTGAAGAGCAGCTCCTGTGCTCCCTTGTTTCTCACTCCCAGACTGCAATCCCTTCCCTAAGTGCCACACTCAGCTACTGAGTCCCGACTAACTGATCTTTGCTTGTCCCTCCCCCTGTCCCGCAAAGCGGGAACACAGCCTCATCATCAGCTGCTCCTAATGCCACGGAATCATTCCTTACAACCTGGAATCTCTTCAGCAGCTGCTTTGCAGGTAAGAAGTCACTCACAAACCTCTGCTTTCCAGGCCCGCTCTGTCTCCTCGAGAATATTCCTGTTGATTTCATTGTGCTGGTTCTTCAGCTTATCCAGCTCCATCTCCCACAGCTGCCTACGGACAGAAACGGAACGAGCCTGCTTAGGCTCGGGCACCGGCGTGGAACAGGGGAGCTCTTCCCACAAAACCCATCAGATCCTTGTAGCTCCGGATGGGCTGGAACTGTGGAAGAGCAACAGCTTCCAGACCACGACTCCAGCCACATTTCCCAGAGCTGCACGAGTCATTGTGCCGGAGTGAGCTGTGCCAGAGCACACAAATATCCCTGGGGAAATGAGGAGAGGGCAGTTCCCCTTGGCAAAATTCAGTCCAGTTCCAGGGAAGAACACACAGGTCAGACCAGGAAGCGACCGGAGGCAGCACACAGGACTAAGCCGCTCTGATCCTGGACAGGTTTAAAGCCAGCCCTTTCCATCTGTGCTACATGAGGATCGCTGCCTGGATCTGGAGCTCCTCTGCCCAGCTTCAGAAGACCCGAATGAGCCAGAGTTTGGAGCCGTGAGGACAGACAGGGGAACAGGCTGGTCCTCATGCTGGGAAGGTGAATTTCAGCCCGAGGTAGCAGCTACAAGTAGAGTCAATCCACAGAGCATAAACCCTAATCTTGTGGGATCTTTCTGTCACAAGTCTCCACGAGCCTGCCTGTGCCCAGGATCAAAGAGGATTTAATCCAGAGAGCAGGGCACCAGCCTGCTGGAAGAGGAGATAAAACCTCAGACCGTGTAACTGCACTGTTTGCTGTTCTCCATTGTGTCCCAGCACTCATTCCGAGGCAAAATCATAGAATCATAGAACCATAGAACCATGGAAGGGGTTGGGTTGGAAGGGACCTCAAAGCCCATCCAGTTCCACCCCCTGCCATGGGCAGGGACACCTCCCACTGGATCAGGGGCTCCAAGCCCCATCCCACCTGGCCTTGAACACCTCCAGGGATGGGGCAGCCACCACTTCTCTGGGCAACCTGCCAGAGCCTCCCCACTCTCATTGTGAAGAATTTCTTCCTAATGTCTAATCTAGATCTTCCCCTTCCCGTTTGAAATGCCTGGAAGGAAAAGCATATCCAGCAACAGGAATTTCGTAACAGAAAAGAGCCTTACTTTTCATCAGACTGCTCTGCAATCAGAGAAGCAATCTTGTTTTCCTTCTCCTCCTGCTCTTTCAGCAACCTGCACGGGGGAAAGAGGAGATGGAGTCACCTCTGGGGAAGGTGTCACCGCCCAGCCACTAACAGCACCGGCCCCGAGGCACGGCTGTGCCCAACGGAACAGCACTCTGATGGCTGCTCTATCCCATAAACACTGGAAAGCAATCGCTCACATCCTCCAGGGCAAATGTTTTGCTGTATCGTGGCACTGCACAAAGGCTGCGGCACAGAACCAGAACCCACTGCAGGGAGCCGTGGCTGCTCCACCAGCAACCGCTCACTCCAGGAGAAACAGGGATGAGCACTCAGAACCATTGCTAAAGGAGCTGTATCCAAAAATATAACTGACTGAGAAACCCCAACCCACTACCACAGGATGGAATGGCTCCATAAAAGCTCAAATTCACTATCAAAAGAGCTTCAGATCTTCACAACCAACTCCCATCTTGCTTGTGTCAGTTTCCCCACCCGGAATGCAGCAAGATCCCTTGCACAGCGCACACGTCCCATTGTGTGGCAGAGCCTGCCAGCAGCAGAGTCACTCACTGCCAGCAGCACAGCCCACCACAGCACGAGGTTTGAGAACAACTTGGGAAGTCCAACAAGACCCTAGCGCTGCAGCTGAGCAGTCCCAGTCCCTGTGGAAAGGCTCTGGATGCTGGGAGAGGGCAGCTCGCAGAGCTGAGCGCTGCCCATGCACACCCTCAAAGCCAAAGCCACAACCTGCTGCCCCAAAATTCACTCTGAGATCTCTGCACACAAAAGCTGCTCTGTCTGTAGCAGATCTGTCCAAACCCACACAGGTCTCTCCCAAACCACCCACCAAAACACTTCCAAAACGTTTGAAGTGATCCTCTTTCCCTTGATAAGGAACAGATCAGGGTTAAGCAACACCTTTTCACCCACAAAACACAAACTTTCTCTTCCACAGTGGTACCTTCTGCCTTTCTCGCAGAGTTTCTCAATCTCTGCTTTCAGATCCTGCTCTTTCTGCAGGAATTCCTTCTTCTCTTTCTCCATCTTCTTCTTTGTCTCCTCCCGCTTGATCGTAACGTCCTGAATGGCTTTCAGGATCTCCTAGGGGAAAAGAAGCATCACGTGATTAAACAGCCAAATTCCCAAGGAAAGGGTTTGGTTTTAAATCCGTGATGACTTTAGATCAATTGAAAAGAGAGCACGAGACTGCACGCCTCATCAAAATCTTCCTTCCTAACAGATCCAGACAGGACACACAGCAGTTATGATGAGGAAAGCCAGGGGACAGACAGACAGAGGGTCTAAGCCACAGCTTCTCCTGCCTCTTTGGAAGGTTTTTAAAGGGCTGTGAGTTCTGTTCTGGTATAAATCCAGCTGAGGAACCACTGATAGCTCCTTTTGTCCCAAGGTGAGCTACCACAGGGCCAGCCAATCCATGAGCCACAGCTACAGAGGCCTAAATAATCACACAGAGCTAATTCTCCTCACTTGACACCACTTTTGAACTGGAAAAAACACTGTGCTCACTGAAGAGACATTACAAGATCATCATCATCAGGAGAGGACACACACAGAGGATCACAGAACCATAGAATGTCCTCAGTTGGAAGGGACCCACAAGCACCATTGAGTCCAACTCAACAACCCCAACATTCACACCATGTGTTTGAGGGCATTGGCCAAATGCTTCTGGAATACTGTCAGGCTGTGACTGCTTCTCTACGGAGCTGTTCCAGTGCTCCACCACCCTCTGGGTAACAAACCTTTTCCTCATGTCCAACCCAACCCTCCCCAGCATGCCTTCCTGACATTCCCTCATGTCCTGTCATAGATCACTAGCGAGAAGAGCTCAGAGCCTGCTGCTCCTCCTCTCCTAGTGAGGAAACGGTAGAAGATGTTAGGAATCATTTCCAAACTGTTCTGGGCCCAAATCTAGGCAGGGGCCAGTCCTTAGTGCTGTAAGAGGAGGTGTTCCACAGCCTCTTCCCTCTGCAGAGCAGCCCATTCCCCTTATGCAAGCAGAAGTACTACTGTGCAGGTTAAAACACCTGGTGGTTCTTCATCTCCTCCTCCCTCCGCTGCTGGAGCTGCTTGAGCTGCACCTGCAGCTGGTTCTCCACTTGCCGCTGCTTGTCCAGCACCTCCTGGTAACGCTCCTTCAGCAACGCCCTCTCGGACATCATTTTGTCCTGCAGCAGAGAGCGGACACTTAGGAAGAAGTCCCCTCAGGCTAAGGAGGGCCTGGACAGGGGCCAGGAAGCTTGGCAGCATCCGTGAGCCTGGCAGGTGCCAGGGTTTACACCGACAGGAACCACAATTACGCAGCTTCCGCTTCCAAAGCCCTGGATTAAAGAAGGTGAATGGAGGCACAGCCCGAAGCTGTACCCAGCGCTGCATCCCATCCTCCAGAGAGGACAGTGAAAGGACTTCAAGGGCAGTAATTTAAACAAGCAAGAACACCCTGCGGAAGGGCAATGCTCCAGCTCCTTTCCCAGGGAATGCCAGGATGGAAGCATGCATGACAGAGCCCGGACCCGACTGCAGGGCTCCGATACCCACCAAGTTCTTCTCGATATCCTGATCCGTGTTCACATCTGTGTCACTCGTCTTGAAGTCAGTCTGCAAAGGGAGACAATTTCTGTCAGATTCCCCACGAGCAGTGAGACTCACGGAATCGCGGCAGCAACCTGGCCACCCCCAGACTCCACCTGCCCCATCCAAACCCACCCTCATTCCACCCCTTCACTCCTGGATGGCCCAAAGCTCCCAGCCAGGGCCAGCAGCCTCCTTCCCACCTGCCTCCCCCTGTTCCCACACCCACCTGCACCGCAATGTTCTGTGAGGGCCTGGCAGGGGCTGCCTCTGCCTCAGGCTCCTCCGCCACCTCCAGGCTCCCAAGCCCGGGTTCCCCCTCGGCACTGGGCACTGCTGAAGCCTGCCCAGAGCTGGTCGGAGGTTCAGCTTCACCACTAGGGCTGTCTGGTGCCACCTCGTCAGGACTCTCCGGGGTGGAGAGAGTGCTCCCGCTGCACAGAACAAACAGCTTGGTCACTCCTGCTCCATCCCCACTCTGGCCCCGCTCCAGCCCCAGCTCAATCACAGAATCACAGAACGGTTGGGTTGGAAAGGACATCAGAGCCCATCCAATTCCAACCCGCTACCAAAGACAGGACACCTCCCACTGGATCAGGGGGCTCCAAGCCCCATCCAACCTGGCCTTGAACACCTCCAGGGATGGGGCAGCCACCACTTCTCTGGGCAACCTGGGCCAGTGACTCCCCACCCTCATCATAAGGAATTTATTCCTAATATGTCTGATGTAAATTTTCCCCTTTACAGTTTAAAGCCGTTCCCTCTCTCCCTCTTCCCCCCTCCTCACTCACTCTCGTCTCTCTCCCTCTCCTCTCCTCTCCCTCCCTTCCTCCCTCTCCTCTCCTTCCCTTCTTTCCCCCTCCAATCTCCCCCCCTCTCCGCCATTCTCTTTTCTTTCCCCCCATCCCCTCTCGCCACCTCCACGCACCCGTCGCTGTTGGCGGCGCCCCCCAGCTCGCAGAGGCGCGGCGGGGCCGCGCTGCTGGCGGGTCCATCTCCCTGTGGCCGCTCCAGCGCCATGGAGGTACGGGTAGCGGCCCCGGAGCCGCCGGGCCCGCGCCGCCCCGCTACACGCCCCCCCCCCCCTCTTCCGCCGGAAGTAGCGCAGCACACACACCACCACCACCACCACCGCTTCCGGCCAGCGAGCGATCCCTGGTGGCGGGAGGCCCCAAACCCGGAAGTGACGCAGCTGTCAACGACCGCGCTTCCGGTGCGGTGCCGGCCGGGCCCGGTAAGGGGGGGAACAGAACCGGGGCGGTAGGAGGGGGTGTCTGGAGGCGGGAAGGAACGGGGCAGGTGCGCCCCCCGCGGCCCCGCTCGGGATGGGGACACCGAACCGGTTAGTTTCGCCTCAGCGCACCGGGGGGCTCAGGCGGGAGGGGTGCGGGGGGCTGGATAGGCCCAGCGTGCGGGGAGGGGCCGGGAGTAGGGCTGGAGGGCGGGCCCCGGAGCCGGTAGGAGTCGCCTGCCCTGTCCCGGGAACACGCGAAGTCGGAGGGACCGGGCAGCTCGGCCCGGGAGCCGGGGGGAACCACTTGTCCTGCTCCGGGAGCCGACTACCGTGTTTCGGGAACCGGGAGGACCAGGTGGGCAGGGACTGGGAGCCAGGGGGAGCCGTTTGTCCTGTCCGAGATCCGCGGAGAGCAGTCAATCCTGTCCCGGGAGTCGGAGGGAGCGGGTGGGCAGGGACCGGGAGATCCTGTCTTGTCTGGGGAGCCGGGGAAAGAGGGCAGCCCTGCCCTGGGAACGGGAGGGAGCCGCCTGCCCTGGTGACAGTTGCGTTGCCCCCACCCTCCCTGAACTTTGGCCCCGGGTTGCAGGCCAAGGCCGTGGCCGATCCGTCCTCCCGGTCACTGCAGGGCTGAGCCGCTCTCCGGAGGTGCAGTTCTCAGCCCTTTTCTTGCAGAGGAAGCTCTGGCTCCCGGCACCGAACTGGTGCTGGTGAGTGGAGTCACAGGCTCTGAAAGTGATCGAGAGTGGAAAACTGCTGAGACAGTCCCTAATGGGAAACTGACAGGGCGTGTGGAGCCCCAGGCGGTGCGAAGGCGTGGGAAACCGAGTGGGATCTTGGGAGGCGCTTCCTCCCCGTGTGGTTTGGGGAGTGGGGTTGGACCAGGGCTTGGTGGGGATTCCCAGCCGTGCAGGGTGAAAGCAGTTCCTGAGGCTACGGAGCAGGTACGGAACAAGCTCAATGGGGCTTGCCCAGAGGAGGAAGTGGTGTTTGGCCGCGGGTGCCTTGTGGCGTTTCTCGTGATCTTTGTTTCCGTGCCGACCCACAGTGAGAGGAGGAAGCGGCTTCCGCTCTGCCAGCCAGCAGTGAGGTGTGCTCTGGCTGGGGGCACCATTCTGGTAGGCAGGGCAACCCTTGAGATCAGTCCCTGCCCTGCCTGGGCACAGCCTTGTGGGGCTGGGAAGGAGCTGCCTTGCCTGTGGTTTCCCTGAAAGAGGATTTCTGCTGTGCCGGGGGGCTGGTGGCAAGGCCAGGGGCTGGCATTACCTACCAGGATCCGTGGGGCTCCTGTTCCAGGTCAAAAGAGGTTTTCTTTCCTGCCATTCACAGCCCGCCTGTCTGATGCCGCATTGGAAGCGGACGGTGCCGCTATGGAGCGCTGGGATGGAGGCCTCACTGTGTATCCATACGTGCCTTTGGCTGAGTGCCGCCTGGATCCCCCTCGCGTCGTCGGTTGGTCAGGGCTGTGATGGGGAATGTTCTGCCAGCACTGACGGCCACCACGGGAAGCTGACGTGGGCTGTGAGCCTGGAGGCACCCGAGGAGGAGCTGGAACAGCGGGCAGAGGAGCTGGCACGGACCGCGGGACTGGTGAACATGGGCCGTGTCGGGGAGCTGAAGGGCCATTACCTCTTCGCCTACCGACCTGAGGGCCCAGCAGCGAGCGGACCCGAAGCAATAAGGAGGGTGGTGGACACTGTGTTTACACAGCACGACAGCGTGCGGTGGCACTCGGAACAGAAGCTTCTGAAGCGCTCCAAGCGCAGCCTGCACTTTAACGATCCCAAATACCCCCAGCAGTGGCATCTGGTGAGTGGTTTTCTGCCTCCGGTCATGCCAGCAGCCTCGGGCTGTTCGTGTGGCCACGAGCGAGCCGTCATGTGGCAGGAAAAGCAGCCGCTTTCCGGCCTTGTGGTGAGGGGGAAGCACAGTGAGAGCTCGCCCTGCGGTAATGGAAGGAGGCAGCTCCTGTGGCTGGCCCAGCTCTGGTGGTGCTGGGATGGGCTTTGGCTGGAGTGCGGTGTCCCTGCAGCACTGGGAACTCCACTTCATGGTGTGAGCTCCCTACCTGCGTCAAACAAATCTCCTGTGACTCCTTCCTGCCCGTCCCTGGCCCCACACCAGTGCACCTGAAAGGTCTGGGAGCCCCTTTCCTCACAGCTGACCCTGCTTTCCCTCTCCCCTTCGCTGTCCTCTTTGGTGCTTAGAACAACCGCAAGAGCCCCGGGAAGGACATCAATGTCACGGGCGTCTGGGAGCGTAACGTGACGGGACAAGGGGTGACGGTGGTGGTGGTGGATGACGGCGTGGAGCACACCATCAAAGACATAGAGCCAAACTATGTGAGTGCCTGCTCTGTGGCGCGAAGGTGCAAGGGTGAGAAAGGCAGCACGGTCTGTGCTGGCCTCCGGCGGGCTACGCAGCACGGCAGGAGCTCGGCCAGGGTGGGAAGTGCCAGCAGCAAAGCTTTTTCTGGGGGATTCTGCACCCACGTTATGGGGTCGTGAGTCTTTGTGTTGCTGAGCCTTGAGAGCTGCTCCCTGTGACCCGTGGTGGCTGCTGCAGCTGCCTCTCTGGGTCCCTTCACTGCAGGAGCAGCTGAAGCTGCCTCCGTTGGTCGCTTTTCCACAGCAGCAGTTGAAGCTGCCTCTGTGGATCCCTTCCCTGCAGCAGCAGGCAGCAGTGTTGAGCTGCAGCCCTGTGTGGAAGCAGCCTCTGGGCTCCTGCAGCTCCCAGGCTGTGTTTCTGCCCACATAGCATGTTCTTTAGTCCTGCTTTTCCCAAACTGAGGAGAGCAGAACCCCAAGTCGTGAACCTGGGTCTGTTTGCAGAGCCCAGAAGGCAGCTATGACTTGAATTCCAACGATCCCGACCCTATGCCTCACCCTGACGAGGAGAACGGCAACCACCACGGGACGCGCTGCGCCGGGGAGATCGCTGCCGTGCCAAACAACAGCTTCTGCACGGTGGGAGTTGCCTACGGGAGCCGCATTGCGGGTACGTGCAGGTGCGCTCGTGCCTGCCTTGCCTCATCTCCCGCTCCGTGGGGCCGGGGCACGGCTCCGTGGGCTGAAGGGCTCTGAGTCAGCTGGAGCTGGTTGGTCTGTCAGAGGGAGGGACTGGCATCTGCCCAAGCTCCTCTCTGGAGGAGCCGGTTCTGGCAGAGCCGGATCGGTGTGAGCTGGGACAGCTTTTCTGGAGTGTTCCCAATGTGCCGCCTGTCCCACCGCAGAGATTTCGGCAGGTGCACGTCTGTCCCTCGCAGCCTGAGCCAGGCAATGATGTGCTTGCCCCGCTGCAGCACTGGGGGCACTGGGGAAGTAAATGATTCCCAGTCCCCTGCGTTTCCCTGGCTCTCAGGCAGAGTGGCTGGGTGGGACACAAAGGTCTGGCTGTGCCTCTCTCCTCTGCAAAGCTAGGGAATGTGCTACTGTGCCCACAACTGTCTTTGGGGCTCTTGAGCTCCTTCACAGAGGGAGCCAAGACCTCTGTGCTGGGCAGGATGCATCCCTGGCAGAGTAGGGGATGGTGAGGTGCCACAACCCAGGACGCGATTCTCTCCCTACTCAGCAGATGGTGCCACATTCCCTGGCCGTGACAGCGGGCTGGGAAGCGGGTGGGCCCCACCAGGTTCGGAAGCTGTGCCTGGTGGGGTGAGCACAGCGGGGCAGCACTGAGCTCTGTCTGGCAGTCTGGAAGTGCTGGAGCCTGCGCTGTGCCAGCCAGGGCAGGGAGAGCCAGCGCATCCTGGCCGGGCCACTCCACATCCCCACGGGAGCGGCTCAGACGCGGCAGTAAAAAGCCGTGAGTGCTGTGTCAGGGAAGAGCTGAGATGGGTGGACAGTTGCACTGTTTATAAATAGGTTTAATTGAGACATGTGCTGGGTTTTCATTTGTAATGCCCTTTGCCAGCCCAAACTGTGATGCAAGCCCTTAATTATCAATGGTTTGGGTCACTGAAAACTGGTGGAGTTGACTTTGTTGGAGAGGTGACCTCACCCTCCTGGTCTGAGCTCAGTAGCCAGCGTGTCCTGCGTCTCGTGAGCCCTTCCCTCAGCAGGCAGGCGTGTCTCCATCCCAGAGTGATGCCAGGCTCTTGGGCAACTGATTCCCCCAGGGATGGGTTAGCCCTGCCAAGCAGCGGGATAATTGAGGGTGGGATGTGATGTCCCGGTGTAGGGGGTTCAGGGGCTCACGGGGTGAGCCCAGTTGTCCCCGTCTCCGACTCAGTTCTGGCAGTGGGGCTGGAGGACTTGCCTGGCAGAAAATCCACATCCAGAAGATGTGGAGCTGTGCGTGAGGGTGCACCTACAGCCCCTCCTGTGGACACATCTGCTGGGCTACAGCTCCGGGAGATCTGGTTCCATCAGGCCAGGACAGCAAACGTCCCCAGTGTGAACCTGCTGAGGAATGCTTTTGCACTGTTTTTACAGCTTCCTTTGATCCACTTGGGTCATGGTTCGTGTGCTTTGTCCTGCAGGCATCCGAGTGCTGGATGGGCCCCTCACCGACAGCATGGAGGCCATCGCCTTCAACAAGCACTATCAGATCAATGACATCTACAGCTGCAGGTGAGCCCCAAGGGGACCCTGCACCTGGGAACAGGCTCACAGGCCGTGACTGAAGCTCCTCTCCTCTTGTGGCTTCAAAACCTCTTTTGTGGGTGCTGTGAGCGTGCTGGTGGAGAGGTGGTGGATCTGTCCCGTGGAGGGAACACCCTGCCAGTCTCTCTCACGGAGTTTGCAGCCAGGCATGCAAGGTGATGCCCTCTGTGACTGCTGTTAGGAGTGACACCAGTGTTTCTGTCACTGGAGAGCTGGTGCAGGCCGTGTGCAACACCTGTGGCCACGAGGCCTTTGTGCCACTGCAGCACATCCTGCAGGCTGGTGGGGCTGCAGGGGCACTGTGTCCCACACTGTGGCTGGGGAGCCCTGGTCGAGCCACGTGACGGGGAGTGGAATGTCTGAGAAGCTGGCTGTTAAATAAAAATCAAACACTTCCCACTGGAATCTGACCCAGGGGCACAGGACAAATATGACAGTGATATCCCAGCAGCGAGGGGCCAACCCGGTGGGTGGGAGAGCACGACACCCTCTGATCCCTGTCGCACTGCTGGGAGTAGCTGGTGGCTGCACCATAATGGGAGGAAGAGTTGTTGTCTGTGACTCCTGCTGTCACTTGGTGGTGTCTCTCGTTGCAGCTGGGGTCCAGATGACGATGGGAAAACTGTGGATGGCCCCCATCAACTGGGAAAGGTAACAAGCCGTCCCAGCAGCACAGATCACCCCCGGGCTGGCCCTCCGGTGCTTGTGGTTGCTTGCCTGCCTGGACAGGCGAGGAGGGGTTGTTGCTGTGGCACAGCACACGTTCCTTTGCTTCCATCGCTGCCAGCGGAGGTGTTGCATGTGCCGTGCGGCGGGGAGCGGTGACGCTGCGGCGGGAGGGCAGCGTTCAGGCAGCATTAGGTGAGCTTCCCCAAGGAGAGGCCGATTCCGGCAGGGAAATGCTCTTTCACAACCTGTGGTGTTATTCTGACAACTTTTACAACCCGAGGGGTGCTCTCTGCTTGGGACACAGAGCATTCCTAGTGCTAAGGGTGTTCCCAAGGCAAGGAACCTGCTCTCAGATGCCCACAGCAGGGGAAGTGTCGGAGCTGAGGCTGCTGCTTCCTGGGACACTGAGGCATTCCTTTGGTGCAGAACTGCTGCAGAGTGCACTGGACTCCTGGTGCCCCAGTGCCACAGCGAGGGGTCACTGAAAGGGCCCCAAAACTGGGGCTGCCTTGCTCTTGGGATGTGGTTCTGCTGAATTTCTGGTGCTTGGCAGCCTTTTGCTGTGCTTTTCTAACCACTGTGCTGTTTGGAGCAACGCTGACAACTGAGCTATCAGTTCATGAGGACAAATTTCTTAAGTTGAAAGAGGGGAGGTTTAGATGTGATATCAGGAAGAAATGTTTTCCTGTGAGGGTGGGGAGCCCCTGGCCCAGGTTGCCCAGAGCAGTGGTGGCTGCCCCATGCCTGAAGGTGTTCAAGGCCAGGCTGGATGGGGCTCTGAGCCCCCTGATCCAGTGGGAGGTGTCCCTGCCCATGACAGGGGGATGGGACTGGATGGGCTTTGAGGTCCCTTCTGATGCAAACCATTCCATGATTCTATGACAAATGGTTTCCAGTTCTGCCAGATAATTCATTCCCTTCCTGCATGTAGAGTTGGTTGTAAGGAGCTCTGGGACACAAAGCTTAAGGAGTGCTTGCTTTACCATAGCAGACCATCCAGAGGGCTCTGGCCAACGCAGAGGATGCCTTCATCTGCTGAAGGCAGGGCTGGTTGCCAGCGGGATTGCTTTCTTGCTTGTCCATCAGACGTTTATCCCTTCTCTTGGAGGGAATGACATCTGTGCAAGGTGTCTGCCTTGCAAATGCGCTTCTCAAGTGGAGCTGGTGCGGTTGTGCTTCACAGAGAAGGCAAAACCCAAGCATATGCAGAGGCTGGGGCCTTGCAGAAGGGCAGCAGCCACGTGTGGGAGTCTCTGTCAGCAGGAAGGCCTTTGTCCTGTGGGAAAGCCTTGGTCCTGCAGGAAGGCCAGCTCCAGAGTGAGCCCTGCTGACGCTGGGAGGGCTGGGGCTGCTGTGCCTCCTCTGGAGTTCAGACACTGGACAGTCTTTAGACTTGGAAGGTTGTTTTCCCTTTTTCTCTTATTTTTGATGCAGATTCCACTTTAAATCATAGTGAGCTACGGACAGGCTGTTCCCAGATGTTGGCCACGCTCACTCTGGAATCTCAGTGTCTGCTGGGGGCTATAGAGGCCACAACTCCTTGACTCCAGTCGCTGGGTGCAATACAGCCTGGAGGGGTTGTGACCGGTCCTGCCGTCACCCCGAGTTCTCGGCAGGGCTGGTTGTTGAATCTCAGAGCGTGGACTTTGGCTGCTGCTGGAGATGCCTGGACAGAGCTTTCTGGCACATCCCGTGCCTGCGAGCAGCCTGCAGGGCGAACGCTTCCCACCTGGGCAGTGGCGCAGGTGTCTGTGCCTGGGTTAGCTGCGAGAAGGGCCGGGAGAGCCCCATTCCCACCCGGCTCACAGCCACGCGTGGCAGCGTGTCCGCAGGGAAGGGCCCTCCTGCCCGCACGCCCTGAGCCGCGGTGTTCCTTCTCCGCAGGCCGCCCTGCAGCATGGCGTCATAGCGGGGCGCCGCGGCTTCGGGAGCATTTTCGTCGTGGCCAGCGGCAATGGCGGGCAGCACAACGACAACTGCAACTACGATGGTTACGCCAACTCCATCTACACCGTCACTATAGGTGAGCGCCTGTGTCTTCTGTCTCGTTCCTTCCCAGATCATCCCCAAAACTGCAAAGCCTGCTCAGCTGGATAGCAGGAGTCTGTGGGAAAGTGGGAATCATCCTGATGGGTGAAAAGCTGGACATGAGCCGGCAATGTGCGCTTGCAGCCCAGAAAACCAAACCGTGTCCTGGGCTGCATCCGAAGCAGTGGGACCAGCAGGGCCAGGGAGGAGATTCTGCCCCTCTGCTCCACTCTGGTGAGACCCCACCTGGAGCCCTGTGTCCAGTTCTGGAGTCCTCAGCACAGGAAGGACCTGGAGCTGTTGGAGTGAGGCCAGGGGAGGCCACGGAGATGATCCGAGGGCTGGAACACCTCCCATATTAATGCAACAGTTAGAATTAAAAGGGGCTTCACCCAGTCGGTGGCTTTCTCTTTTCCCCAGGCGCAGTGGACGAGACGGGCTCCATGCCGTTCTACGCCGAGGAATGCGCCTCCATGCTAGCGGTGACCTTCAGCGGCGGGGACAAGATGATGAGGAGCATCGTGAGTACCACGCAAGGCACATCTCGCCCTGCTCCACGCTGCTGGGAACTGCAGGCAGGCGTCTTCTGGGATGGGAGCCTCTTGAGTGACCCCTAAGAGAGTTCTCTGCTCTCTGTCCCTGGGAATGTTGTCCGGGGAGCTCCCCCGGCTCAAGCGACAGCTGTGTGTGTCCCCGTTCAGTGTGTGCCCACTTTGTGCAGTGAGGAGGGAGCCTGGAGCGAGATTCCCTGTGGGCTCTCCTGAGGAGAGAGGGGCAGGGACAGCTGTAGCTCAGCTCTGCGGGGGCTGAGGCCCAGCCTGCCCCGCTCGCTTCCACTCTGAACGGATACGGAAACACCGGCAAGCATGGAGAGCTGGGAGCACCATCCGGCTCTTTAAAACTACTTGGCCTCAGCTCCTGCTCCATTCTGGCACGCGTGCCTTTCCCAGCTGAATTTTTTCAGAATATTTTTATCAACTCTTTGTGGGTTTTTTTGCCAAAAAATGACTTCTTGTCAACAAAATGTTCTTTCTGCCTGAGCCAAGGAGCCGGGCCTGTTTTTACCAGGCTTGACCCAGCGCGTTCCTCCCTCAGTGCTGGCGCTCTGGGGGCTGTCAGGCTGACCAACCCCTATGGCTGTGCCCGTTCCTGTCCGGCTGTGCCAGCGGGAGTGCAGAGCCCAGGCCACCCCGGGGCAGCTTGGTGTGAACGTCACTGGCTCCCAAACCAGACTCATTGGGGTTGGGTTGTCCTTGGCTTGGCAGACACCGGGAACATCTCCCATCAGGATGTGCAGCTCCAAAAGGCACTTTTGTGGTGAAGCAAATGAGGCTGTGAAGTGCTGGTGCCCAAGGAGCATCAGCGCTGTGTGCTCGGGGGTCCCGGGAGATGAGAGAGACGGTGCCAGGCACCTCTCAAGCAGGGACGTGTGGCTGTGGCTGTGCCTGCCAGAGAGGAGCTGAACACAGGCTTGTCAGACAGGCTTCCCCACGTGCCGGGAAAACCAGGACAGCAGGGAGTGCCTGGGTTCCTCAGCCACCTCCTCTCACAGTCTGGAACCAGGGCAGGAATCCTTCCCTAACTTAGAGCACGGCACAGTCTGCCTGGAGCAATGGCTCAGCTCATGCAGCAGGGAAAGTAAAACCCAGAATGGAGCTGATTTTTACTTTCAGAAATAACCTCAGTTGTCCTGGGCTGGTTTGGAAACTGCCAGCGCTATGAAGAAAGGGGAACAGCAGCCGAGCAAGGGCACAGCTGCGCTTTCAGCAGGAGTTACAGGTTTGGGGGGTTATATCTGGCTTCCCTCAAGCCTCTCAAACACCCCTTCCTTTCAAATATTGGGGACACTGACACAGCAACTGGTGTTCCAGTGGGGAGCCAGGGTGAGATGCCACACATAGCCAAGGCAGGGTGTTTACAGAGAGCTGTCCTGTTTCTTCACAGTGCTGTGATGGCCCTTTAGGGAGCCCAAGCCGTGCTAAAACTTCCACACCCCTGTTTCTGGAGGATAATCTGCTCCTAAATGCACTGTAAATGTGCCTCGATGCTGTCAGAGTTAACTTCTTGACAGGCTTCTTGGGTTTTTTCCTTTTACCACACTATAAACTTTGTGTGGTTTCCTTAATGGGAAGAATTTAATATGGCTTCTGGCACTGGCTGCGTTTCCTACTGAAAGTTTATGCTGCTCTGGGCGTTCTTTGCAGCATCCAAGCAGGAGCTGGAGTCGTTAATAGCTGGCAAAATGTTACAGATTTGAGCACAGAAGGCAACAAACCCGACAGCTCTGGGCAGAGCAGGGTTGCAGCCAGGGGGAAGCTCCCGATGCCTCCTCTGAGGCTCTGTGTGCTCTGCACGGTCCTGTGTGATCCCTCTGCGGAGCCCCAGCTGCACTGGAGTCATGCTGTGGTCAGCAGTGAAGATGAGGAAGGTCCCAAACTGTAACTGCCTTGAGTTTCCCCTGAGGTTGCTCAGTTCAGGCCCCGTTCCTCTCTCCTTCTCCGAAGGAAACTGGCTGCCCTCATTGCTTCTCAATGGGGATGCGTTGTCCCTGAAGCCAGAGTGTCCCAGGACTCCATGGAGAGCCTGAGGTCCCTGTAAATCGAAGCTCTTAAGCAGATTAGCTCGTTTGAAGCACTATTTTGGTCCCCAGGCAGCAAGGCCTCTATGCCTGCATCCACAGTAGCCTGGAGACAGTTCGTGGTGCGTGAGTCTGTGTGCCTCTCCCTGAACTGGTTTCCTTGCCTGGGGAGCAGAGCTAAGAGCTGTCGCCTCCAGAGGCCCCAGGGACGCTGACTGGAATCAGAAGCTTCCTACAAGAGCTGGTCCAGCCTCTGTGGCCAAGCTGGTTGCAAGCAGGGGCAAGGGGAGCAGTGGGAACCTGCTGTGCCTTGGCTCCCACAGAGCAGCCGTTCGTGCTGCAGAGTGGTGTAAAGCTGCTGTTCCCTGCTCTTGGCTAAACACTGCAAACAGCAGCTGTGGAGGTGCTTTCCTGCCCTTGTTCTGCTGCCTGACCTGCTCTGCTCATCCCCTGACCTGCTGTGCCCATCCCAATTCCCAGTGCAGGGCTGTATCTCTTGGCTGGGGAGCTGTGGTGTTGTCCTTCCCACTTTGTACTGGTTTTTGCTGGGTGCCCTGGCCAGGAACTGCCTGGGAAATGCTTCCAGGCTTTTCAGCAGCTAAATCCTGAGCCTGCTGCTGCCCTGCTCTTGTTGTTCTGGGCTGGGCTGAGGGAGGTTGATGGGATCTCTGGCTGCCCCTCCTGTCTCCCAGCCTAATCTCAGCAACCGCAGAGAGAAAGAAAGCTCATGTGCTGCAAATTCCTCCCTGCTGCCTGGAGGGAAAGTTGTGATGGTTGGGAGACGGATGGATTAGATGTGGTTCATGCAGATGGGGGCAAGGGGGTAGGACCACCTCCCTATGTCTCTGCTCTGGGAGAGGAACTCGGGGGCACGCAGAGAACTTTCTAATCTTGTCTGGAGGCCTTGTTTGAGGTGGGTCAGACTCTGGATGTGGGCCCTGACGTTGCTGTGTTTGGACAGGGTGCTTCCCACTGCCAGCTCACGTTTCCCTGCCTGTGTTTCCCTGTGGGTGCAGAGAGGCAGGAGGTGGCCATGGGCAAGAGACCGTGGGTGCTCAGCCACAGTGAGGGGTGTCCCTGCCCATGGCAGAGGGGTGGAACTTGGTGGGCTTTGAGGTCCCTTCCAACCCAAACCATTCCATGATTCTATGAGCTGCCTGGTTCCCTGCGGGGAGCGTGGCTGTGGGCCCTGCTTTGACATTGCTCATCTCTTCGCTGTGCCCAGAATGGTGGTGGGGAGCCCCAGAGCTCTGGTCTCGTGCTGTTTGCACAGTGTAGTGGGCAGTGCTCATCTCTGGGGGCCCTGCTAGAGCAGCCAGGCCATGTCCTGTGTTCCCAGGGCTTTTGCCAGCAGTTGTGCCAGAGGCTGTGCTGCTGGTGGAGCTGATGTGGCAAGGGCATGGCTCAGAGCCAGGGCTGCATCCTTGGTTGCTCGAGGACCTCTCTCAGCCACCCCAGCGTGGCAAACAGTAGCCTGACAGGAGGCTTCTCTCCTCTTTCTCGGCAGGTGACGACGGACTGGGATCTGCAGAAGGGCACGGGCTGCACGGAGGGCCACACGGGGACATCGGCTGCCGCTCCTCTTGCAGCCGGGATGATCGCTCTGATGCTGCAGGTGCGGCCGTGCCTCACCTGGCGAGACGTCCAGCACATCATCGTCTTCACTGCCACCAAGGTGAGTGGCTGCCCCTCCCTCCCTGCCGCTGCCCCTCCCTCCCTGCTGTGCTCATCCTTGTTTAGGTCTTCCTGCCCTTCTATAAATCTCTCTGTCTCTGGCTCCCAGCAGAGGGATTGTTTTCCTCTCGCCCCTTGTTCCTTCCAGGAATGTGGCTGAGGCATTTTCCTCTGTCTTGATAATAAATGGGGTATTTGCTCCAGGAATGCCTCCATCTGCCAGCGTCCAGGTTCTCCGGGGGCCTGGCCTGTGGACACTGGGAGTGTGGCTGTGCATGCAGTGTGGCTGGCGCTGCTGAAGGGCCAGCACGAATCTCTGTGGTGCCACCCCGTGCAGTGGGAAAGCAAGGAGCTCTGTCCTTGCCTTGGGCTCTCCAGAGAGTTGGGCTCTTGGGAAGAGACACCACGGAGAGCTCGGCAGCAAACACAGCCCTTTCATTCACTTGGTCTTGACTCCTGCACGGCTTCGCTGCAGAGAGCCTGAGTGGAAACTGGCTGGAGCTGCCCCATCAGCCTAAGGACGGGGCTTAGTCCACAACCCTGGGGAGCAGGAATCCATGTCCAGCCAAGGCTGCACTCACTTTGGCACGGGGCTGGTGTTTTCCACAGCTGCAAGCCAACATTGCCAGAGTACTACAGCCTGATAGGTGATGGGACCCAGATCTGTCCTGGCCCAGCTCTTGTTGATTTAAAGGATTTGGTTCCTTTTCCACAAGGCTTCTGCCATCCCATGGGCTGTAGCTCGGGTGGCAGGGAGCAGCTGGGATGTTTCAGAGCAGAGGCATTTGTGCCCTTTCGTGCTGCTTGATTTCCTTTCTGAGGAGCCGGGAAGCCTGAGACTTGTTTCAAACAAAGGTCAACCTGTTTCTTTCTAATAAGGCCATGAAGGTTTGCGTTCCTGCTCCTGCGGGATATTGCTGAGTCTCCTTGCCTTCAGGCCCAGTTCCCTTTACTCCAGCGTTGAGAAATGGACTCCCCCATGGTAACAGGAGTGCCCTGTGTTTCTTTTCAGTACGAGGATCGTCACGCAAAGTGGGACACCAACCAGGCTGGCTTCAGCCACAGCCACCAGCACGGCTTCGGCTTGCTCAACGCCTGGAGGCTGGTTAACGCTGCTAAGGTAATTCCCCGGCACATGGAGCAGCCCCAGCCTGGCAGCAGCATTCCTGTGCTGTGGGGTGACACCGTCCCCACTCAGGCCTGTTCGCCCCATCCTGCCAACCCTCGCTTTGAGGCTGCTTTTGGTATGAAGTAATGAGGTTTTCGGCAACGCCAAACCTGCCCGCGAGCTGCGGCGCTCTCAGCACTATATATAGCCATGGGCGAGAGCCTGTGCTGGTGGGAGATGACAGCTCTGATTCATGGCCTGGGGAGTTTCGTCAGCAGCCCCAGCACCTTCCTCCCTACCCCGTGGGCTACAGGGAGGGTGTTGTGCCCCGAGGAAACAGGGCGGTCTCGACTGGCAGCTCTGGACACCACATCCCCGGGGCTGCCCAGGGAGTGGTGTGGCCAGAGCAGGCCGGGGCATCCCTATCTCATCTCTTCCTCCCTGCGCCTCCAGTCACTGGGTCCTCACTCGTGCATAGAGCACCACACAGCTCTGCCCATTGCCAGCAATGCCCCCACTTTCACAGGGGCTTCCAGGCTGTTCTGTCTGTGCTGGGCTTTCTGTTCTACTGCATTTCTTCCCCCTGGGGTTGAAAGGGAATGGTTTCACGTAACCGCTCAAAGCCACTCAGGTGGCTTTGGTGGAGACAAACAGGAACTGGAAAGTCCTGAGTAATGATCAGCCCCTCCAACTCCCAGGCAGTCGCTTTACTTCCACTCCATGAGTGCTTCTCTCCAGCCCCGAGCTGCAGCCTGTGCATGCTGCCTGGGTTTCTGTGCCCCAGAGCAGCCCCAGGAGAGGCCTGCGCCAGGCCCACACCCACACACGTCAGGTGTGCTCCGACACCTTGGAGCTAAGGAGCAGCTTGCAGGAGTGGGAGACATGGCTGTGCGAGGAAGGTGCAACCTCCTGCTGAATCCTCTCCCGTCCACTCTGACAGATCTGGGAGTCTGTCCCATACCTTGCCTCGTACGTGAGCCCCACGCTCAAGGAGGGCAGGACCATCCCGTTGCTCCCACAGGAACTGGAGGTCACCTGGAACGGTAAGAGCAGGTGTGCCACGTGCTCATGCACCTTGAGGCCAGGGATCCAGCCCATTCCCAGCCTGGCAGGGCAAGCTGTGGGCTGCGCGAGGCCACAGAGGGGTTAAATGTTGGGCTGCCTGAACTTTTTCCTCTCCCTTTTGGCTGCACTTCCCCAGGGGATCTGCATCTGATGATGTGGTCCCCTCCTCATAGCTCCATCCCATGGATTGATGTCTTTGAGGAGTCAGACAGGCATTAGGGAGCACGGCCAGGCTGGGCAGCAGCCAGACCTGCTCCTCTGGCTTTGACCATTTTAGGTAATGCTCCAGCTCCCGACTTGGCCAGCCTGTGTCCACATAAACAGGGCAAGCAGCTACCAGTGGGACCGAGAGCCCGGCCCCAGGCCCTTCCCAGCTCCCCAGCAGAGCCTGGCTCTCTGGCTGGGCTCTGGAGATGCTGTCCCAGGGTCCTGCGCCCCTTGCTGCCCGCACTGCAGCTCCTGGCAGGGGTGCTGGGGGTTGGCAGCACCCAGAGGCTGTTCCCCAGGATAGACGTTCCCTTGGAAAGAGCTTGGAGTTGGCAGCCTGGCACCTCTCTTGCAGAGGATCCCATCCCTCCCCTCCTTGCTGCAGGCTGAGGAGGTGCCAGGCAGGCACTGGGCACTCGTTCTCCCTCTCTCCTGTGTCTCCCAGCACCCGGGCGCCAGCAGCACAGGGCCCCAGTGGGACAGAGAGGACACCCTGCTCCTCAGGCTGGCAGCGGGATTAACCCCACTCAAACTCTGAGGAGAGGACTGGGGGTCAGACAGCTCCTTCTGCCCTAAAAGGAGCTGTGGGTTAAAAGTGGGCAGCCAGAGGAGTTTGGAAGAGGCTGAAAAGGCCACTTTGGAGAAGTCATGGAAGAGGAATGTGTGGCCAGATACCAGGACTGTCCCTCAGGTACCAGGACTGTCCTCCAGGTATCACAGGCTGACAGGAGTTAACCCTTTCCCCATGTGACTGCCTGGGCCCAGGGTGGTGCCTGCTTCCCCTCTTAGGAGGGGCCGAGGACACCCACCCAGCTCCTGGGCTGCCGGGAGCTACCTGAGCCATGGGCTGAGATCGGCTCCGCAACACCAGGGTTTCCTGTGCTATATTTAGCAGCTCTGGGGCTACAAGTATCTGTGGAGCTGCAAATGGTTTGAGATAGGATCAGGGAGCATGGACACCAGGCTTCTCATCCCGGCCCTCTTTCCAAACCTGGCTGCTATGTAACCATGGGTTCAGGGCAGGCTGTGGGGCTGCCGGGGGCTGGCACAAATCCAGGGCAGGAAGGCTTTGGTGAAGGATGATTTATTGCAGTGGCCCAAGTGCTCTGGGTGGGCTCCTGAGCCCACAAGCCATGAGTCAGGGCTGAGGAGAGCTGGGTATTGGGAAGCCCGTGGGGCAGTGACACACAGTGTGTAGAGAGCAGATGGGCCCCACTTGTGAGGTGAGGGTTCAGCTGCAAGGGAGAGGCTTCGAAGGCAGGGGTGGATGCCTGGGCAAACTGTGCCTTCCCTTTCCCAGTCACCACCTCCAACCTGGAGCTCTCCGGCATGAGAACCCTGGAGCACGTGGCAGTCACTGTAACCATAACCCACCCGCGCCGCGGCAACCTGGAGATCAGGCTTTTGTGCCCCAGCGGCATGATGTCCTTGATAGGGACCACCAGGAGCATGGACTCGTAAGCACCGAGGGGAACAGGGGGTGGAGACTCCTGCTGGAGGGCAGGAGATCTAGGGCCCACATCCAGCCTCGTGTCTCGGGCTGCGTGACCTTCTCATGGGTTGTTTCTCCAAACCCTTTGGCAGGGACCCCAACGGCTTTGCCGACTGGACTTTCTCCACGGTCCGGTGCTGGGGCGAGGAAGCACACGGCACGTACAGACTGGTCATCAGGGACATCGGTGAGTCCTCCCTTCCAGGGATCCCTCGTGGGCTGGTGGCAGCAGCTCTGTGCCACAGCCCAGGGAGCTGCCAGCTCAACACCTGGGTGGCCGCGGGTTAGCTCCTGTGGTGCCACCCAGCTGGGTGGGACAGTTTCCCACTGGTCCAACCTGTTTCTTCCCCAGGAGATGAGAGCTTGAGGCCTGGGACATTGAAGCAGTGGCAGCTGACCCTGTATGGCTCCTCCTGGTCCCCAGCAGAGATGAAGGAACGGCGGAGGTAGGACATCAAGGTCCCATCTCAGTGGGGAGACTCAAGAGATGGGGGGCTGAGGGACATTGTGAGGGTCATTGTGAGCTGGGGCTGCTTTGCTGCTGTGCGGTGCCTGGCAGGGTGAGGCTGCAGCCCAGGCCGTGGCGCTGCCCTGACGCTGCACAGCGGATCCATAGGCTGTACAGAACCCTGTCTGACCCAGCAGAGCAGCCCTCAGTGGTGGAAAAGGCCCCTCCAGACCCTCTGTGGACATTTGGGCCTCCACTGGATCAGCGCTGCCTGCAGGACCCTCACGGGGTGCTCTGTCCCCAGGCTGCTGGAGGAAGCTATGAGTGGGCAGTACCTGCGCAGCGACTTCTCCTTGCCCTGCCCTCCAGGGCTGGAGATCCCCGAGGAGCAGACCTACACCATCACAGCCAACACCATGAAGGTGAGGCTGCCTGGAGTCCTCTGGACAAGTGGGGACCTGTGTGGCTGCTCCTCCTGGCGCTGGGCAGCGGCAGGGCTGTGGGATGCTCGAGGGCTTTGTTTCTCAAGGGGTTTCCTCCTCCACAGACCCTCCTGCTGTTGGGATGCTTTGCCGTATTCTGGACTTTCTACTACATGCTGGAAGTTTGCCTGACCAGGAATAATGTGAGGATTGACCTGCCCTGCAACGGCTCCACCACCTGCAGGTGGTACCAGCAGGGAGGGAAGCACAGAGCCCTGGAGAACGGCCTGGAGATGGAGTCTGTGCCACTCTACCAGGAGAAGGACATCGAGGATGTCGAGATGCAGTGTGAGTGCCCAGAGACTGCCCAGGAGGAGGAGGAAGGGTCCTGGACCCCCACCCACCCCAAACATCCCAGCAGTGGCAGAGCTGGGAGCTTTCACGAGGCTCCCACCAGAGCTGAGTACCTTGGCCGGGAGGCGACGGCCGAGCTCCTCTTGGAGGACAGGGAGCACCAGCCGTGCTAGCGGGGGCTCGGCCGCGCCCCTCCCACTAGGTGCGGCCTTCTAGGGGCAGCAGAGCCTTCCTGAGCCACCGGGACCATTGCCACCGTGTTCTTGTGGAACGTGGTGTTGGAAATGGCTCAGAAACAAGGAGAAAGAGTGCTGGCAGCGGAAGGAGAGCTTCGCTTTCCCTCGCTCTGAAAAAAAAGCAAGCCTTAAACTTATTCCTAGCGGAGCCAGCCCTGCAACAGCACTCAGGGCTTCGCTTTGTACATGGGCAAGGCCCATGCTGATGCCTACTGGGAGCTCGATGGAGCTACACCCAGTGTCCCCTGCACCCACGGCCCCTGCAGCGTTGCAGCGCGGAGAAGAGGTGTTCCTTTGTCCCCAGTTTCTTCAGAGTGAGCCTGACAGATGTGGCCAGGCCACAGCGCTGTCATTTCTGTCCCATTTCTGGGCTGGCAGCTGGCCAGGTCCCATGAGTTTGGCCCAACTTAGAAATGGGGACCCATCCTGCCCATCACCAGGCGCTTGCTCGCTGTTCCCTGTGCTCTGACTCCGCCACCTCTCCCGCAGGTGCACGAGCAGCCGTGCGGGTCGGGGGGGAGGCAGCAGGGATTTCTCACCCATCCTTCTCCAAGGGGCAGAACGGAGCTGTCCCTGCTGCGGTGGCACAAAAAGGGGTGGCACAAGCTCACCATGGGTCCTCCCTGTGGCCGATTCCCCGGTGCTGCTTGCCGGGGCCTCGGGTCATGCCCAGAGCCCAGGAGGGATGAGGTCGTTTGGGCCAGGAGGGGGGGGCCGAGTTGCTCTGGCAGTGGCTCAGGGTTGGCTTCTTCCCATGTCTTCGGGTCCCTTGGTTTATTTTTTTAAAGCCGGGGTTTGTTTTTTTTAAATCAGCAAAGCCCTTTTGTGTAGCTTTCCAAATAAAGTCTTAAAAATCCTCCTCGCCCCCATCCGTCACTCCCAGCGCTTCCTGGCTGTGGAAAAAAAGGAGTCACCCAGCACCTCCCAGCCGCAGGGGAGCCATGCTGGGATCCTGGGAGTGCCCTGATCACCTGGGATCTGGGATAACCAGCGCTGCTCTGGGCGGGGGGGAGGCAAAGGCTGGGCCGGAGCGGTGGGAAGGCGTGAGGAGAAGGTCAGTGCCACAGTTCCAGCTGGAAAGGGCAGAGCCATCGCAACTGGGCAGGGGAAGCCTTTTCCCAGGTTTGGAGCTGGAAGCAGGAGCAGATGGAGCCCCAGTGACCTGAGCAGCTTTCACAGAGAGTGGCTGCGGTGTCCCTGGGCGGGAGGAAACCTCGTCAGGCCACGTTAGATGAATTAACCTTTTAATTTTGACAAAAAAATGAAGTACAAAACCGAGGCCAATTTTCTTTCCTCCCCGTTCGCAGGGATCGCTGCGGCGGTGGCGCGGGGCTGGTGCGGGGCCGCGGGCAGGCGGGCTGGCTCGTCCCGCCTGCCGCCCCAGGGAGGGCAGCAGGGGCACCCATGGGTGCTGGCGAGCGCGGCGGGGGGACAGCAGGGATGTGGGGGGCCGGAGGGGAGAGGCTGCCCAGGGCGAGCGTGGCGGCATGTCCCCGGGGTCGTTGCCGCGCGAGGGGCTGCGGGCGCGTGCTGCGCTGCGCTGCAGGGGCCTTGGGGCTGGCTGGAGGCTCCTTGTCCATAAATACGGATCGGTGAGGGGCGGTGGTGGCCGGTGGGGCTGGGGGCGCCGAGGGGGGCTGCTTAGCTGATGATCTGCCGGGGCCGCCCGTAGCTCATCCCCGCCTGTGACGCGCCCTTGTTGGTCCCCATCTGTAGGCCGATGACGTTCTTGCCCTCCTTCAGCTGGCTCTCGGTGAACTCCCGCTTGTGCTCCTGCGCTTTCCTGCGGGGCGGATGGACGGGACGTGTGGCACTCACGCGCCCCTGGCACCCGCACCCTCGTCCCCAGGACCACCCCAGCCACCCTCCCTTCCCGAAAGTTCCACGTCCTGTGCTCCAGGGATGCTGGGCAGGGGAAAGAGGTCGCTCCGGGCACGGGGGTCCCTGCTCCTCACTTACTTCATGAACCAGTTGGTGTCCCCGTGGTAGTGGCCGTCGTTCTTGGTGACCGCCAGGCTGCCCAGGGCCATCAACGTCCTCTGCACTGCTGCCATGTCCTTGGCTGCCGTAGGACAGGGATGTCAGGACGGACACGATGTGGTACCTCCGGCTCCCACCAGCCCCCTGACCACCCGCCCCTACCTTCAAAGAGGTCCACGGTCTGGAACATGTCCGTCTTGACCACGCCGTAGTCCTCAGCCGCCTTGAGGAACTGGGCAATCTGCTCCATCTGCTTGAAGACCATGGTGGGAGGCGTGTCGGGGATCTTGACGGGCTTGGAGCCGTCGGGATAGAGGCTGTTGACCAGCCTGCTGAGCACCTGTGGCAGAGGAGAGGCTGGAGCACCGTGCCGCCCGCTGTGGCATCCTGGAGCCCCACGACCGGTGGGCATGGTGGGCACCCGGCCCCCCCAAACTTACAATGCCATTCTTCAGCCAGACCTGGAAGCCCAGGCGGCCCCGCTCAGGACGCCCCACGGCGGCCCCGCACTGCGCCACGATCCACTCCACCAGCCGGTCCTCCAGCTCGTCGTCGTACTTCTTCTCGATCTTGGACTGGACGTCCCGGCTCATGCCGTACGCCGGGCCCTTGTTGGCCATGTCTGCGGCGGGTGGGAGACCTGGTGGGGCACGGGGACCGTCAGCCTGCGGGGAAGCTGCCACCACAGACACCCCAGCACCCCGAGGCATCCCCTTCTCAGCTCGGTGCCTCAGGGACATCCCTGTTCCCAGCTCTTCCCTGGCCCTTCAGTTCCATTTGGAGGTGAGTGCCCAGCCATGACCCCCACGCTGTGCCCGGGCACGCCATTTCCATCCCGGTTCAGGCTGCGCAGGAGAGCAGCCCCATCCCTATGCCTATCCCTGCCCGCTCAGCCACCGCCAGCTCCTGGCTGGCATGGACAGCCCTGGAGCGGCCGTGCCCGTGGCCAGAGCAGAGGGGACCGAGCTGAGGGATCTGGGTAGAGGGATGGCCACGGCAGGGCTGGTGGCCGTGGCATGCAAGGTGGCCATGGCACAGTGGGGTGGCCACTGCATGGCTGGATGGCTGTGGCGGAGCAAGGTGGCCTTGGCAAAGCTGTTGGCCACAGCACAGCTGGGTGACTATGGCACAGTGGGGTGGCCACAGCAGGGCTGGTGGCCGTGGCACAGCAAGGTGGCCGTGCCATGCAGGGTCAGGGTGGCCGTGGTGCCGAGGAGGAGCAGGGCCAGTCCTGGTGCCAGGACGAGCACAGGCGAGGCAGGAGCGTGGTGGGAGCGATGCCCGTGCCCTTGTAAGGACATGGTTTGGGCAGGGGTGGTGGGGAGTAGCTGCAGGCAGGGCCGGGGATGCCAGGGACAATGCCAGGAGGGAGAGGCAGTGGCAGAGCTCTTGCTTGGCGTTAAAGCCGCCAAGTTCCAGGGCTCTGCCCTCCAGTGCCTGCATCCACACCCCAGGCTGGGTCACCCCAGTCCAGCAGGATGGGCTGAGACCCAGCACAGCTCGCTGCAGCCAAGGATTCTGACCCTGCTGGCAATGAGGGGGCACCGCATGAGCTCCCCCCCTCCCCCCAGTTTATGCAGGGGCACCCCCGACCCCCCCAGGCAGCTGATGCCAGGATCCCGAGCACCACCCAGGACATCCCAGAATGCCCCAGCCCAGCCTGGCATGGGGGAGGGTGTCCTCTCGCAGCCCCCAGCCTCACCAGTCCCAGCTTTCTCGGCCACACAGCAGTTCCCGCTGCCCACCGGCTGCCCCCTGCCCTTCTCCCAAGAGGTTTCTCCCAAGGAGAAGCAGAGGCTGCCCTGAGCTCCCAGTCTTGGGGCTGAGCCCAGGGCACCCCCAGCAGCACCGATGGCAGCGGGTCCTGAGCTGTGGGAGTGACACCGAACCCCCAGTGGCAGCTTCTGCTCCTGGGGAGCCGGACCCCGCCCCAGCATTGTCATCCAGAGACCAGAACCCCCATCCAGGGAATGGAATCCCTATCCCAGGGAGCAGCATCCCGATAGGAGGAGTGAAATTCTTATCCAGGGAACAGAATCCCCATTCCGGGGAGCAGCATCCCAGTTGGAGGAGTAGAATCCCTATCCAGGGAATGGAATCCCTGTCCTGAGGAGCAGCATCCCCACTCTGGGGAACAGCATGCTGGTCAGAAGAGTAGAATTCCCATCCAGAGAGCAGCACCTCCATCCCGGGGAGCAGCATCCCAGATGGAGGAACAGAATCCCCATCCAGGGAATGGTATCCCCATCCTGCGGAGTGGTGTTCCCCATTCTGGGGAGCAGCATCCCGATGAGAGGAATAGAATCCTCATCCAAGGAATGGAATCCCTATCCCAGGGAGCATCATCCCCATTCTCGGGAGCTGGATGTAGAATCCCCATCTTGGGGAGCAGAATCCCCATCCTGGAGCAGCAACATCCCAGAGAGAGGAGCAGAAACCCCATACAGGGAATCCCCTTCCTGGGGAGCAGCATCCCCACTCTAGGGAGTAGTATTCCCATCCCAGAGAGCAGCATCCCAGTTGGAGGAGCAGAATCCCCATCCAGGGAAGGAAATCTCCATCCCAGGGAGCAGCATCCCAGTCAGAGGAGTAAAATCCTCATCCAGGGAGCAGCATCCCAATCCCAGGGAGTGGTATTCCCATCACGGGGAGCGACATCCCCATCCAGGGAGCACCATCGCCATCACGGGCACAGGGTCCCCATCGGGGGGAGCAGCACCCCGGTGCCAGGGCTTGGTGCCCCCACCCTGGGCACCCTCCCCGCTGTGCCCCCACCTGCAGCAGGACTCACGGGCGGCTGCTGACGGATGCTCAGCGCGGGGCGACGCTCGGCGCTCTCTGCCCGCACAGGAGGCTGCCTGGGCGCTAAAAGGCCGGCGTTGGGACAGTGATGTCAGCTCTCCCCCCCTGGGCCCTGCTGCGCACCTGGACTCCGGCCCAGGCACCATATTTGGGGAAAGACTCCGAAAATTGGTGACTAAGGCCCCGTGCCCAAGCATTCCCGGCGTTCCTGCGCCCCAGTGGCCTTGGGGGCTGGGAGGAAGCGGGGGCTCACGGGGGCTGAGGGACTCAAGTCCATTTATAGCCAGGAGAGGGCTTCTGCCCTGACTTCATGGCTGGTTTCCCCGTGTGCTCATTGTGGGGAGAACGGGGAGGCCGAGTGGGTCACACGGGAGACTGGGGGGCTACTGGGGGGGCTCATGGAGAGGCTGTGGGGCTCATGGGGGGGCTACTGGGGGAGGGGCTCTGGGGTTCACAGGAGGCTCTGGGGCTCAGGGGGGATTGTGGGGCTGCTGTGGGGCTCACGGCAGGGCTGTGGGGTTCACAGTGGGGCTCACAGCAGCCCCGCTGCCCCCCCAGGCTCCGGCTCAGCCAGGGCATCATCGCGCCTGGGCATCCCATGGCTGTGCCCAGCATTGGCTCTGCCCTGGACACCAGCGAGGAAGCAGCAGCCCTGGCAACACCCTGCAGAGCCCTGTGACATGGGACACCCCTGGGCATCCCTGGTATCACAGAACCATGGAATGGTTTGGGTGGCGAGGGACCCCAAAGCCCATCCAGTTTCACCCCACCTGCTCAGAGCTTCATCCAACCTGGCCTTGAACACCTCCAGGGATGGGGCAGCCAGGGCTTCTCTGGACAACCTGGGCCAGGGCCTCGTGAAGAATTTCTTCCCAGTGTCCAACCTCAATCTCCCCCCCTCCCAATTTAAATCCCAGCCTCCCCCCAGTAGGAGGCTTTGGGCAAAGTGCAGACACTTTAATGAAGTCCCATCCCAGCACAGGGCAGGGGGGGTGGGAGTGGCGAGGGGGGCACGTGGCGACCAACACCCTCCTGGGACACTGAAGGGGATGCGAAGGGGGGAGCCTCTGTGCCACCCCCCCCGGGTACCCCCCCCCCTCCCACCCATAGGACTCAGGCACTGAAGAAAGACCCCCACTCGCGTGCTGGGGGGCCACGGGGCTGCTGGCACGGCGCTCATCCTGGCACACGGACACGGAGCAGCACCTTTCCTGGTATCACCTGCCGCCGAGGGACAGTGGCCCCAGCAGCCCCCCAGCCCCCTTTTTGGCTACGACGGACACCCAGCGCCGGGAAGGGGCTCCCCTGGCAGGTGGGGAGGGGGTGCAATGGGACCCCCCAGGGTGCGCGGGGAGGGGGACGGAGAGGCTGTGGGACCCTCAGCGCGGGCAATCCCTCCCCAGGGGACGTGGCGGGAGCCCCTCCCGGGGGCTGCGGGCGGGCGTTTGGCACGGTGCCAGCGCAGTTCCTAGAAGACGTAGATCTTGTCCCGCTGGACGCAGTCCAGGTCATCGTCCAGCGTCAGCAGCACCTGCGGAGCGAGGGCAGAGGGGCTGCCATGAGATGGGGTGGCTGGAGGGGTGTCTGTGGTGAGCTGGGGTGGCTCCATGGGGAGCCAGGGTGGTCGGGGGGTGTCCAGGGGTGTCCAGGGGATCTGTGATGTGCTGGGTGACCATGGGTGGCCAGGGACTCCGTGATGAGCTGAGGTGATCAGGGGCTTCGCAGTGGTTCAGGGGGCCCAGAGGTGGCCAGGGGCATCAGAACACCGTGCCAGTGGCTACCAGCACCTACCAGGAAGGAGCCGAACATGGCAATGGAGGAGAGGAAGTGCCAGATGTCGTGGTCATCAAAGAAGTCGAGCAGGATGCAGTCGCGGTTGTGCTCACGGGACTCGGCGGGCGTTTTCTGCCAGGACAGGACCAGGGGTCACCACACCGGCCAGAGCCACCTCACTGTGCCCACCATGCCCTGCCTTGTCCCACCACATCCCACCACACCCCGCTGTGCCCACAGTGCCACCCGCCCGCTCACCTGCCAGGTGCTGAGCCCCTGGAAGAAGAAGAAGAGCGCGAAGCCCCAGACCACCGAGGTGCTGATGATGCAGAGCAGGGGGATGAGCTTGATGCGCTCGCCGCTGCGGAGCTGGTGGAGAGGCCAGGGTCACCGTGCGGGCAGGAGAGGGCAGGGGTGCCCATCCCATCCCTGCCCTGCCCGGGGGGCTCTGCTCACACCTTCATGATGATGTAGAACGCAAAGTAGAGGAGGAGGTTGCAGATGCCGATGGCCAGCAGGTAGGACGCGAAGTCATTGGGGCGCACGATGAGGCCGTAGGCAGCACTGGGAGGGGCAGGGATGGGCACTGGGTCCCCCACCCGTGTCCCCCAGGCACGTCGGGACCCCCAGACCAGGCAGCACGGGGGCACTGGCTGTGTCCAGCTCACAGCTGCCAAGAGCCGGTCATCCTCAGCCTGGAGTGGGGTGGGATGGGGGAGCTGGGAGGAGCACTCACAGCGACCAGTTGATGATGTTCCCCATCACCAGCAGCACCATTCGATCCTGCAAAGGGTCAGGGGGGCTGTGAGGGGCGGGCGGGGGTCTCTGCAGAGCCAGGCCCTGCCCCGCACTGCCAGCACTCACCACGTACATGGGCCCGCTGCACTGCCGCACGCAGTCCGTGTACAGCACGTGCAGGATCCGGCGCAGGATGCCCGAGTCTGGGGAAAGAGGGGAGGGGCGTGCTTGGGGAGGGGCCACCACACCGCCCCACCACCCACGGGGACACCTTGCTGCGCCCCCCCCCCCAGCTGACAGCCCACCCCGCCCCCTCACCCAGCTTCCATCGCCCCATGTAGTAGAGCTGGGTGCTCAGCAGCAGCGTGGCCACGATGTGGATGACCGAGAAGACGATCCAGAAGGCTGTGTTCCCCTTGCCAAAGACCTGTGGGGCGAGTGGGGCAGTGGGCAGCGGTGGGGAACCGACCACCCCCCTCCACCAAAACACCCCCCACACTCACCACACCGACCACGGAGAAGAAGATGACGAGGGCCAGGCAGGCGTAGGCGCTGTAGGCGCTGGCGTTGATGTCTGGGTGACGCTTCTGGTAGAGCTTCAGCATGCAGAGCCCCGCGATCATGTACATGAAGGAGGTGTCTGGGGGGAGCTGAGAGTGGTTAGCAGGGTGCAGGTGGCCCCAGGGTGGGCGTGGGGGCCTGGGGGGCACTCACCAAACTGGAAGTTGGTGTAGTTGGGGCAGACGTGGTAGCAGGCGCTCAGCAGCCCCTCCATCATGAGGGCAGTGCCCATGGCGTAGAAGAGCCCGAAGTGCTTGGGGATTCCACACTCCTGTAGGATTGAGGAGAAGTTTGGGGAGGTCCTGGGTGGGGGACAGACCCTCCCCAGCACATGCAGCCCATCCCTCACCAGTGCGTGGGTGTCGTTGCGCATCAGCGCGCGGTTGTAGTTGATCTCACGCTGCAGGATGATGAGCAGGAAGAGCAGCCCCAGCAGGACGTAGCCCAGGTTGCTGAGGATGTTGTTGAAGGCGCTGTAGGGTGGGGGGGACAACCACGACTGTCACAGCCCTGTCCTGGCCAAAGAGACCCCCAGCTGCCCACTGTTCCCCCCATCTGAGCCCACCTGAGGTTCCCCAGAGGGTGGGCACACAGGAAGTTGTAGTAGCAGATGTCCTGGTTGCCGGTGACGTTCACCACCTGCACACAGGGGATGGTGGGATGGGGGGACACAAGGGGACACCTGGCGTGCAGGTGTGTCCCCATCCCAGAGCCACCAGGACCCCCATTTGCTGCCAGCAGAGTCCCGCTTACCGTCTGGTAGGTGATGACGAGCTGGATGACCGGGAGGGCGTAGAAGACGGCGATGGTGGCGATGTTCCTGACAGAGGCAAAGGGTGTCAGGGGGTCCCCTCACTTCATGCCACCTCATCCCCAGGGCCCCCCACTCACCAGAAGTAGATCTGGTACTTCTTCCTGAGCACCCGCTTGTCCTTGCGAGCCAGATCGGCCACGCAGAGAAATTGCTGCAAGGAGAGGCAGGTGGGGGCTCACACAGCCGGGAGCAGCGCGGGAGTGGGGGGACAGTGCTGTGGGACCCACCTTGGTGCGGATGACGTTCTTGTCGTAGTCGATGTCGGCCAGCGTGTCGTAGTCATCCTCCTCGACGGAGCTGAGCGAGTCGAGGCGTGGCCGGCCGGCCACGTTCTCCAGCGACCGCTGCCCTGCGGCCGAGCCGGGGGCGTCAGCAGAGCCCCCACGGCCCAACCCACCCCAGGCCCACCCCGCGGGGCCCCAATCACCCCCAATTAACTGCCCAGCCACCTCCCACTGGGAACAGGATCCCGCTCCGAGCATCGCCCCGTGGCCCTGCCGGGCTGGGGACAGCACGGGGCCAGGAGGACCATGACCTCCGTGACCTCCGCCAAGGTCCCCCCTGCCCTCACTCCGAGGAGGGAGGAGGGCGCAGGGATGCTCAGCACAAGCTTGGGGCGGGGCTGATTGGGGGTTGATTGGCGCATCCGTGCCCGCCACCCGCATCTACCCATGGCCATGGCCTGCGGCCTCATCGGGGCGGGCGCCGCGCGGCGCTTGAACTGCTCCTGCCCTTCAAAGGAAAGTGAGAGTTACCGGAGCAGGAGGGAGTGCCGAGTCCCAGGGGATCCCCACCGACACCCCACTGGCACTGGGGGGGATGCCAGCGCAGGGTGCCCAGAAGTGCAGGGGGCAGAGCCAAGGCACCGCCACAGTGTGGCACATGGGGACAGCCGGGCTCTGCCCGGGCACCACTGCCCCCAGGCTCACCCGCAAAGCCGTAGGAGCTCTCAGTGGAGCCCACGCTGTCCGTGAGGCCCTCGGCGCTGCTGGAGGAGCCGTTCCCTGCAAGGATGGGCAGAGCCGGTGGGCACGGCCGCTACCGCTGGCAGCACGGCCCACGAAGGCGAAGGTGCGGCACTCACCGAAGGAGCCGTAACCGTAGGTGTCGTAGGGGCTGTGGCCCAGGAAGGAGTCGGGGGTGCTGCGGGCGTGCCCTGGGGGACAAGAGGGTCCCCATCAGCTGGCGGCAGCCACCACGGCCAACTGGCACAGAGCGGTGCCCACGGCCCTGGCACGGCAGCACGGTCGCAGCCAGGGTGGGCGCTGGCACCTACCCAGGAGGGATGCTGGGAGTCACCAGAAGCCGCGGGGAGAGAGAGAGACACGGGGTGAGACACCAAGCCCTGTTGGCCCCACCGCCGAGCACCCCGCGACACCCCGACCCCACACCAGGGACCGCCCCCGGGAGCTGGGGAGCAGCAGGGGCACAGGGGGAGCTCCCGCCCAGTTGAAGACACTGTGATGGGCTCAAGGGGGCAAAGCGAGCGGGGACCACCCGGGCAGAGCCCCTCACCCGTGTCCAGGCTGGGCGAGTCCATGGCTGCCAGGAGCCCCTTCCTCTTCTGCTGCCTGCAAGGAGAATGGTGTCACGGCCCTACCGTGCCCGACAGGGACAGGGGGGCACAGCACCAGGGCTCAGCACCCAGAGGGTCCCCACCATGTGCCAGGGACAGGGAGAAGATGGTACAGCACCCAGAGGGTCCTCACCATGCTGGGACCATGTGCCAGGGACAGAATGGCACAGCACCCAGGGCTCAGCACCTGGAGGGACCGGAGATGCTTATGGACTCACCGGCAGCTCTCCCAGCAGGCAATGAGCAGGGTGAGGATGTAGAAGGAGAGGAAGATGCCCAGGCAGAAGAGCACACTGCTCACATAGGCCTCCGCTGTGCAGACCCAGGACAGGGACTCAGGGTGGATGGCAGCCCCAGGGACCCCTCGCAGGGTCCCCTGTGGAGCCCAGCACCCCAGCCCCAAGGGTCCCCTCCAGACTCACAGGTTATGGCAGGGGACACCATCACTTCCAGCATCTTCTGCCGGTTGTGCTGATCCACAGGTTCCTCTGGAAGAAGCACAGGCAGGGGGCTCAGCTCCTCACCCCATCCCCAGCACATGAAAGCGGTGACAGGGGACCCCTCGCGTCCCCCAACGCCCCGGCCCTACCTGGGGAGGCATTTTTGGAGAGTGGGTAGTAGGGCAGAGCCCCCCCGCACGCCTCATCCTCTGTCTTCACCACCACCACCACGTAGAAGCTGTTGCTGGGAAAATCCTTCCTCTTTGCAGCCGGGAGGGCAAGAGATGGGGTTGGGATCAGCGAAGCCCAGCCTGGGGGGCTCCTTGCTCACTGGGGCCACCACGGATTTACAAGCTCTGCTGACCAGTCCCCACCAATGCCAGGCAGGGGCTGGGAGCAGCTCAACTCCACGGGATAGTCCCATGAGATGGTCCCATGGGATGTTCCCACGTCACAGCCCCACGGCACGGCCCCTCGCCCACCTGCACAGTGATGGCCGCCTTCTTCGTCATGGTCTGGTACATCCCAATGAAGGCCACGTTGTTGTCCAAGTCGTAGACGGGGCACTGTGGGGTGGAAGGGCCGTCAGTCCTGCACAGGTCACCTGAATGGGACATCCCACCTCCCAAACCTACCAGGATGTCCTGGATGGAGATGACGGAGCAGGGAAAGGCCATGGCCGAAGTCACCTTCACGATCACCGAGTCGACTCCCTCGGGGAACTCATACTTGAAGTACTGGGGGGGACAGGTCTGTCAGTACTGCGGTGACCCCAGCGCAGCCTCTCTCCCGCGCCGCCCCCTCCTCACCTGGGGCTGCGAGGCTGTGGCGTTGAAGCTGAACCTTTCATTCGTCCTGCGGAAAGCACAGGGAAGGATGCGGTGAGGGGAGCGGCGGCAGGCGGGGATGGGGACCAGGGCGTGGGGACGGGGACCACAGCCACCCTCACCGCAGCACAAAGTTCTCCACACGGGTGACGCGCAGCTTGTAGGAAGCGTTGAGGGACAGCGTGGAGACGTCCACGTAGAAGTGCTGGGTCTCCACCTCTGCCTTGGTCTGGGGCTGGCACAGCGTGCGGCTCACCTCCTGGTACGCGTATTTGCGCTGGTACCTGCACAGGCAGAGCCGTGCTGCACCCGATGCCCCACCAGGACCACCAGGATCACCATTCCACCCCATCCCACCCCACCCCACCTCATTCCATTCCATCCCATCCCTTCCTATCTCATCCCAACCCATCCCGTTTCTCGGCCGGGCAGCACCCACCCCACCCATACTCACAGCCCCCGGAGGATGAGCGGCACCTGGAAGGAGACAACAGCCTCCTTCTGCCTCACCACGAAGAGCACAGGCAGGTCCTTGTGGTCGGAGAGGACGTTCACCGACACACGCACACCCTCCGTCTGCGGGGATAGCGGGAAGGCGTTGGCCACCCGGCTGGGTTCGCCGCCACCACCTGGACTTTGCTCAGCCGCCGTGGCAGACGATGCGTCGCCACTGGGGACACTGCGAGGCTGCCACCGTGTCCCCCCCGTGCGCCCGAAAGACCTCGGGGAAGGGGAGCCCGTGGGGACAGCGGGCGGTGCGGCCGGCTCACCCTGTTCCTCCGGACGCTGTGGTTGAAGGCGTAGGTGTTGAGCAGGTTGGCATCCACCCAGTCAGCGTAGGTGGTGTTGAAGAGGGCCTCCTTCTCCACCCACCGGCGCCCTGGGGGCTGCGGCAGGGTGGGCGGCAGGGCCAGCAGCGCCCAGGCCAGCAGCGCCCAGGCCAGCACGGCCGCCCCACTGCCCGACATCCCGCCAGCATCCCCAGCCGCGCCTGCACCGGACAAGGTCCGCTGGGGCGGGACGGGATGGGATGAGATAGGAACGGGTGGGATGGGATGGGATGGGGTTGGGATGAGGTGTGGTAGGATGGGATGGGATGGGGATGGGGTTGGGATGAGGTGTGGTAGGATGGGATGGGATGGGGATGGGACAATCAGCCAGGGTGTGACCAGGCACCCTGCCCCATGGCGAGCCCTGTGGGTGCTGGTGCCGGGGGCCTGCTCTGAGCCTGGTGTGGGTGCTGCCAGGAGAGCTCGGGGGTACCGGTACCAGCGTCCACAGGTGGTACCCGGGTCTGCTGTCGGTGTCCGGTGCTGGATCCTGGTGGTGCTGCTGCCGCCGCCGGTTTAAGTGCCCGGTGTCGGTGCTGCTGCCCAGTACTCGGTGCTGATGCCTGGTGTTGGTGCCCTGTTTTGGAGCCGCTGCCCGGTGTCAGAACCCGATGCCCAGTGTTGATATCCGGTACCCGGTGCTGATGCCACTGCCGGTTTCGCTTTCGATGCCGGTGCGTGGTGCTGGTCCCCAGTGCCCGGTGCCCGGTCCTGGTTTCGGTGCTGGTTTTGCTGCCGGTGCCCGGTGCCGGTGTCAGTGCCGGTGCCGGTCGCGGTCCCCGCGGTCCCGGTGCTGATCCCCGGTCCCCCGGGTCCCGGTCCCGCTGACGTCCCGCAGCGTCACACGTTACAGGGGAAGTGACGCGGGGGGGGCGGGGGGACCGGGGGACGCGGCCCCATAAGGGAAGCCCCGTCCCACAAAGGAGCCCTCGCTCTGTGCGGGACCCGGCAAAGGAAGTTTCTGCCCCACACGGGACCCCACAGGGAAGCTCCGTCCCATAAGGGGAGCCCCCGCCCCGCAGGACCCCGTAGGGGATGATCTAGAGAGGATCCACAGGCCCCTGCCCTGCACGGGACCCCGAAGGGGAAGCCCTGTCCCATAAGGGGAGTCCTTGCCCCATATGGGACCTGCATCCTGCAACCAGGTCACCCCCAGCCTCTTCCTCTCCAGGAGGAACAACCCCAGCTCTCTCGGCCTTACATGACAAGGGAGGCTCTGATCGTAGAACCATGGAATGGTTTGGGTTGGAAGGGACATCAAAGCCCATCCAGTTCCAATCCCCTGTCATGGGCAGGGACACCTCCCACTAGATCAGGGGGCTCAAAGCCTCCAGGGACGGGGCAGCCACCGCTTCTCTGGGCAACCTGGGCCAGGGCCTCCCCACCCTCACAGCAAAACATTTCTTACTTAAGAACCTCATCTCAATCTCCCCTCTTTCAGCTGAAAACCCTTCCCCTCATCCTGTCCCTGCACTCCCTGATCAAGAGCCCCTCTCTAGCTTTCCTGGAGTCCCTTTCAGTACTGGAAGGCCGCTATGAGGTCCCCCAGGAGCTTTCTCTTCTCCAGGCCGAGCAACCCCAACTCTTTCAGCCTGTCCTCATAGCAGAGGGGCTTCACCCCTTGGATCATCTTCATAGCTTTGACCACCTTTCTCCTCAGTTGTTTGCAGGGGAAGCAGGAATGAAGCCACACAGCAGTTTAGCGCCCACCTCCCAACCCAGCTCCAAGGAACTTCCCGCTCACCCCCTCTCCCCCAGGGCCTTGTGGCCATTATATCCCCATTTTTATGTGTCTGTGATTGTTTTTTTTGGTCTAAATCCCCTGCAGAAACAGCTCAGCCCCACCTTTCCCAGAGAAAGCCACTTTCTAGGCTCGACCTGACATCCAAGAGCTCTGCTGCTGTTTTCCCTCTGTTCTCTGTAGGACAAATACCAAGAGTCGAGAGCGCTGCTGCTATTGTGCACTTTATTTCTACAGCTCCTCTCGGTGAGGAGCCCCAAGCGCTTTTCAGCCGGTCTGCACGCTGTTTGCAGGTGGTGACGCTGACAGCAGATGGGACGATGTGCTGGGGGGACAGAGTGGCGCCCATGCAGGAGCAAGAAGCAGAACTCCCACCTGGGTATCGCTTCCGCTGGGATGAGTGTGCACTGGGCTGCATGATGTGCACTCCCTGCTCACTGCAGGGCTGGTACAGTAAATCTACTGTGAGCTGACGTCCTGTCGAGGGCCAAAACACCAGCTATCTGCACCTGGAGAGCCTTTGGGCACAGGACCTGAGCCCCACATGGAGAAAGCAGAGGGAAAACGAACACACAAAGCCCCCAGTGGAGCTGGGAAAAGAGCAGCTACTAAATGAGTGAGGATGGAGCCGAGCACGACTCCCAAGGCATCAGGGAGCGGATGCTGCGAGGGAGCATTTGGCAGATCTGGGTGAGGAGCAGCTCCCTGGCCCCGCAGAGAGGGAACAAAATAAGTCACCAACACGGAAGGGGAGGAAGGGCGCCTCGGCACACACACACACACAGAGGCTGCAAGACAGTGGGGTGAAACACTGATATTTATATCGCAATACGCACTAACAGAGCGAGTTCTACCAGTTGATGCATTTTTGCCAAAGCGGAATCACAATTCGTGTGTCCCGGGGAGGATTTGGGGCCGTGAGCGGGGATGGGAGATGCCTGCGGGAAGGGTACTGGCTTTCCTCCACACAGATCCCCTCCTGCCATCACCCTCCCATCCCCTGGCAAGTTACAAGAGGCTCTTTCCGTCCTTCCACACCTTTTTCTTGCTGCTGCAATAAATAAGAAGCCAGTGATGCCCATGCAGAGGAGACGGCAGGCTCTGGTGCTCTCAAACACAGCTGGGTTGCATAGGGAGTAAAGCCCCACCAACCAGTCCTTTCCCAGCCAACCCTCAACAATGACACCATTCCTGCTGTCCCAGTCCCAGTCCCAAGGGACATCACTCACAAAGTTTTTCTATACCACGAGGCACTGGGTTTTCAGTATGAGGAAGGAGAGCCCCTCCTTGCCCTCCCACATAACTGTGCGATTGCGACCAGGAGTTTCTTGCCAGGGAGCAACAAGCAGAGATGAACTCTGAGCGGAGGTGAAGCCATCCTCACCCTCCTTGCGCAGCACCGGGGGGATTATGGGAGCAGAGGAGAGCCAGGAGCACTCGACCAAGCACTGAACGTGGCACTGTAGCGAGCCCAGCCGGCCTCAGGCACACTGGGAGAGGCTTAGGGCCCGTTCAGCACCCTGCCAGGAGGGGCTGGCTCACCCCACACAGCCCTGGGCAGCATCGCTTGAGCCAAACACAGCAAGAGCACAGAGGGAAGCAGGGACGCATGGATTAAATTCGCACACTGCCTTTCTCACACAGGCCTGGAAACCCGAAAGGCTCACAGGGAGCACAAGGTGGTTTATCCTGTCTCTCCAAGGGATGTGTGGTGGGTGGGACAACTCCTGTGAATCCTCCACTGCCGCCTATTTTTAACATTTCATTTTCCACTCTCCTTTGCCCCAGCTTCTCCAACACCTCATTGGAAGTGCGAGCAGCATTCCCTGCAAGCACATCCTGCAAGGCAGTGGAGCTCCAGAGTGCAGAGGCAAGTGAGCCCCAGGGAGCAGCACATCCCTTGCCTGGCTCATGGGGGTCAAGACTGTAACCCCTCCTCTACTCTGAAACTTTCTATTTATCCTCCTGGCAAGCAGAACACTTAATCTTTCCTTCATCTGGGTGTAGCTCACATACACTGGAAACAAAACAGACACTATGCATACAATCCAGGCAGAAATCCTGCTATGATAAACCTACAGGGAAAGGGGAATGTAGTGGGGACCCGGAGGAATCCTTCAGTGCCAGGGGACAGGCAACATTCCACACCAGTGCCTTTCGCTATGAGAGGGGGGACAGACCACACGGTACCTACGTCACCACCACAGAACACAGCGCACGACCCAGACACCAGAACGTGGGGCCAAGTGCCCATGGAAAGCTCTCTGTTCCTCGCTGATTTACCTGCCGAAAGGAGCCGGCCGGAGCGCAGACCCCGCTCACGTGGGGAGAGGCACAAAGATATCCTCTGGCAGATAAAGCCAGGGAGGAACAGGCTCTCTTTAAAACGGTTTTCTTTGCAAATTGAGCCATCCATCCACTGGGGCTCTGCCTTTCGGGTCCAAACCAGCTGCTTTCTGAACAAAAGAACCTCTCACTGTTAAATGAAAGGCTGTTTTCATGCAATCATCTGTAGACTACAACCAGCCCTTGTCACAAAAACAAACCAAACAAACCAGAATCCCACTGGGTTGCAGGCCCTGCAGGAGGGCACCTCCCCTCAGGCTCCTCTGTCCAGAGGCGAGAAGCAGCGTTCAGGGCAGGGAAAGCTACGCCTTGACTTTGCTTTTTAGTGTAAGAGGCTGTAGTTGCTCAAATAAAATGTTTATACAAGTAAAACAGAAGCGATAAAGAAATATACACCTTGGGATCTGTAAAGCTTCAGAATCATCCAGGCCTTGCAGACAGGGAAGACTGCTCAGAGGGGTTTCCTTTAGAAAAAAAAGAGATGTAACAGTCACACTTAAAAATCAAAAAGAACAAGGAACAGCACTGCACGGAGCCCTGAGGCACAGGCATCGCGGAGGAACGAAGCATCTCTTCTAGAGGAGCGAGGGAGTGACCACCCTGTGCGGTGTTTACTGGACAATTAAAATCCTAAACTGAGCAACTGTTAAAAGGCAGTGACACCACACGCAGAGAGGAGCAGAGAACAGGATGACCATCAGCACCGGAATGAGACTGCGCTGGGGAAAGCAGCGTGGGAGGGAGGGGAGAGGCACCCTGGGCAGTGGGCACGGGGAAACTGGCACAGGGACAGCGACCTGACAGCGGTGGAGTCAACCACTCACTTCTTTGTATCTCTAAACTCATTTCACGCTGCTTCAGAAAGGAGCAAGAGCGCAACACGAGTCACTTAACCCTCCCAGAGAATAAACCCAAGCAACCAAACCAAAAACCAAGCAAACAAACTCTAAAAGGCGGGACCTTAGTTTGGAAAGATGCATCTGTTCCGGCTTTTGCGAGTGGAATGTGATTCTTGTTGATGGGCTAAGACAGCGCACGAGCCCTACAGCCGGGAGCCGTGCGCGGGCGGGCAGACAGGCTACAGGGGTTCTAGGACAACCACAGAGCAACGAGACACGAGAGGGGCACAGAGCGACAGTCCTGTTCTCCTGTTAAATGAGGAATGGTTTAAAAGTAAAACTCGTCTTCAGCTAATTTCCTCCTGCAATAAAACCAACGAGCCGGCCCTCAATATGTACAAGACCAGTTAAACATCAGCCTTCCCCCTCAAAACACTAGGAATGAACATTCGGTAACATTCTACAATGGAAAGTGCTTTAAGAAAGAAGGATTCTGTAGTGCCAGTGACAGAACTGATCTGATGGGCTGGGTGATGCTGTTAGCGCCGGCAACTCAGGCCAGGGCAGCTCGTTTCTCCTCGGGGGTTTCCTCCAGCAGCTGCATGATCAGTTCGTGGAGGGGTTTGCAGATCTTTGCGTAGCCCCCTCCCGTCAGGTGCAGGAAATCAAACATGTCGTGGTAGGAGATGGTGCCGTCGGAGTGCACGAAGCCCACGTCCACATCCAGGAGCTGGACGTTGGGCAGTTTGGGGAGCGAGGCTTTCAGCAGATGGTTCACCTTGGCGTTCTTCTGCCGCAGCGGGTTTGGCTTCTCTCCACGAGGTAGCAGGCCCTGGCACAGGAGGGAGGCAAAAAAAGAGCTTCAGAGGACTCTGACAGCACAACAATGCCTGCTCTCCCTTGCGATTTGGGCAGCTTGTCCAGATTTAAGTCTGTGACAAGGAATTCAGCCCTTGCAGACTCTGTCTGTTCAGATCTAATTAGGAATGCAACCACAGGAACCAGACACGCATTAACCAGCCAGGGACCTGCTTGCTTTTCTTATTTCCCCCTTAATACATTGGCTGTGCTCTCTGTGGAAGCTTCTCAGCACTGCACCGAACGCCACCTCCAAGCTCCTCCACCAGAAAGGCACTGCCTGACTACCCAAGACAAGGAAGACAACCAGGACTTCCAATTCCTGCTCTGGGCACTGTTTTTTGCCCCCACAGGACTTGTCTAACCACGTTTCTAAGTGAGACAGCACTGCTGCTGATGGGAATGGTCAGGATATGAAGGATATGGAACTGTTGCAGTGGGTCCAGAGGAGGCTATGAAGACGATCAAAGGCTGGAGCACATTTTCTTGAGGACAGGCTGAGAGAGTTGGGGCTGTTCAGCCTGGAGAAGAGAAGGCTCCATGGGGATACCCAAAGGGGCTACAGGAAAGCTGGGGAGGGACTTTTTACAAGGACAAGTACTGATAGGATGAGGAGGAATGACTTTAAACTGGAAGGGGTAAGATTTAGATTAGACATAGGAAGAAATTCTTAATGATGAGGGTGGGGAGGCCCTAGCACAGGTTGCCCAGAGAAGCTGTGGCTGCCCCATCCCTGGAGGTGTTCAAGGCCAGGTTGGATGGGGCTTTGAGCCCCCTGATCCAGTGGGAGGTGTCCCTGCCCATGGCAGGGGATTGGAACTGGATGGGCTTTGAGGTCCTTTCCAACCCAAACCATTCCAAGTTTCTATGATCGTTCCCACCTCCGGAGGGGCCAAAGCTGCAACTCCAGCAAAGCCAAGCAAGGAAAGGAGGTGCACACGAAGCAGAAGGTAAATAAAGTGCCTGCCCTCCCCCACAACAAGCAGTGACTCCCAGTATGGCAGTGGCAGGGGCCCAGTTAGCTGTCCTAGCACTCTGACAGACGTACCAGCACGATCACTTTGGCCTGGGGCTGCTGAGCGTTGATCAGGCGCACGATGGCCTCGATTCCCCCTGCCACTTCTTCCGCTGTGTTTTCGTGGTTGTTGGTCCCAACCCAAACAACGATGACCTACAAGGAGAAAAAAAAATGTTTGCAGCTCTTTCAAAATGAGTCGAAATTGACTTGGTGACCCTGAAAACCCTGCGTAAACATCACCCGCGACTTGGCACTGGCTGCCAGTGGCTGCTAAACAAAGGGTTAAGAGTAACAGCTTGCTCAGTTATGCACCACCCAAGTCTCTTCTAAGCCACCACGGGGCTGCCTGGTTTGGTTTTCTGCTCATACCTTCGGTTTAATGTTCTCCAGCTCCCCATTCTTCAGCCTCCATAGAACGTGTCCTGTGGTGTCTCCACCGATCCCAAAATTCAACGCGTGAAGTGGTGAGAAGAGTTCTCGCCAGATCTGCAATCAGAAACCCATTTGCTGTTTCAAAGCCACATCCTAATCATGAAAGAGAAGCAATGTTTCCAAGGATTTGGAAAGTAGCTGTGAGGCAGCCTCCAAAAACTCAGTCCATGGGGCATTTAGACGAGAGAGGTGCTGAGGTTCGAGCACTTAGCCTTGGCACAAAGGAAGGGAAGTGCTCTCCAGCAGTGATCTGCCCAGCTCATCAGTGACACGAGAGGGCTGAATCTGCCACCGAGCACCATGTCCTGTGCTTCCCTACCAACAAGGCCTCTGGAGGAGGAATCTATAACCTGAACAAATCCTTTTCCTCACCAGGAGACAAACTGAATCACCCTGGGAAGCCACTGGTGTGGAACACGGCTGCACAGCCACCACTGTGTCAGAGCAGAGCTTCTCCTTGCTCCAGGAGAGCTCCAGAAAAGCCAGTGTGCCAAAACCACAGCATCCCAAGTGTGAGAGAGTTAAACGTGTCCTGGCCAGTAAGATGCACCCACAGAGAACTCCATGACTGCCCTTGGGAATGAGGAATCCAACACTTGGGAACTTGCGAAGGGCTGTGTACATGTGTTAAAGTGGGGGCAGTTGGTGATGGCTTTGGAGAAGCTGCAAACAGCTTAGAGACAGGCTGTGGAGCCTTTGTGTGAGCATTGGGAATTTAAGGAAGGAGGGCAGGATAAACCCAAGGGATGGTGGTGAAATCGGAACGAAACAGATGGCACTGTCAATATTAGGTGTGATCATCAGTCACTAGACTAGAGAATCCTCTGGAACCCCACTGCCTCCTATAGCCATACCTCATACTGCTGCAGCAGCTGCACCATGGAGTCACCCACGAAGAGCACATCGGGCTCCTTGTCCTTGCAGTCCAGGACGAATCTGTTGTGCTGTGAAAATCAAGCAGCAGGGTGAGCCCTGGCTGAGTGCTTGGCTCAAAGTGCCTCCTCGCCATCCCTGCTGCAGCACAAAGGCACAGCTGCCCAACCAGCTCTCCTTCCATGCCATTCCCAACACTAAGAGAACCCTGAAATGGTTTGGTTGGAAGGGATCTCAAAGCCCATCCAGTTCCAGTCTATGGGAAGGGGAACCTCCCACTGGATCAGGGAGCTCAAAGCTCTACCAGCTTTGGGGCAACAGACGGCTCGGGATGGGATCTGCAGGCAGACGTGGTGCAGGTAGCGCTCACCCAACGGCCCCGGCTTCCCAGGAAAGAGGTCCAACCTCGCGTGAGTCCCAGCCTCACCTGTGACATCCACCGGTCATCGCCCTGGATATCTTCGGCAGCATGTGGGACCGCGGCGGGATTGGACTCTCCCTGGCTCATCCTGTTCCTGCAGAGAGAACATGTCAGAGGAACTCTCAAACTTGAAAAAGGCTGCCTGGCAACAAACACCCTGACTCCCAGACATTCCCAGCTGACAATTCCCACATGTTGGGATTCTATCTGACAACAAAATCCACTTTATGCCAGATAAAAGAGAAAGGAATGGCTTGCGTTGGAAAAGACCTTAAAGCCCATCCAATTCCAAGGCACTGCCATGGGCAGAGACACCTTCCACTGGATCAGGGTACTCAAAGCCCCATCCAGCCTGACCTCGAACACTTCTGGCTCTGCAGATTCCTCCTGGAGGCATCACCGACTGGACACTGTGTTACAAACCCCACAAAAAGCTCCTTGCAGTGGCTCCTGAACTTTGATAGCAACCATAAACCCCTGCGGATCAGCCCCTATTAGAGTCAGGATATTCCTCTCACGGCGGCTGAGCCCTTGTGCTCCGCGAGGATTATCTGCCTGCAGAGGATGGGACACTATGGCAGTGTCGATCCCAGAGGATCAGCACTAGGATGAGGCGTCCAACAGTGCCCTACGCCAAAGCCCAGCCCAAGCCCTTCCTCGCCCGCATCTTCCTCATCCTCCTCCTCTTCACCTTCCTCATCCTCCTCCTCATCTTCTTCATCTTCCCCACGTTCTTTATTCTCCTCCTTCTCCTCTTCCTCCTCCCATTCCCCATCTTCCTCCCGCTCCTCCCACCCGGGCCCTCGGTCCCCTCATGGGGCCATTCTCCCCCACATCCCCCCTGGGACGCTCTGGGCTCGGCTGGGCGGTGCAGAGCTGGGCTGGGCTGGCGGCCCCAGGCCCCGCACTCACAGCTCCCCCCGGTCCTCCATGCGCTTTCGGCCGGGCGCCACCTCCCCTCGGCCCGGCTCCCACTGCGCCTGCGCTGTCGCGGCTTCCGTTTCCGCCTGACTCGCTCCGCTTCCGCCAGAAGTCCCGCCTACTCTGGCGGGCGAGTGACGTCACCCCCGCCGTGACGTCACGAGGCGGCTCCGCTGCTGTTCTCACTGCGGGCCGCGGCGGCGCGGGCCCGCGGGGCCACCCTGACCTGACAAGCGGGCCGGGGTGGAGCGATGGCTCCGTGTTTGCCGTTTCCCTTTGGTTTGGCTTCAAAACAACGACACGACGGGGCGGGGCACGCCGTGGGGGCGTTGCGGGCCAATGGGGATCAAGGGATGGGAGACTCCCGGCCAATG
>JAUMJL010002053.1:0-61339 GCA_033558185.1 Dromococcyx pavoninus | reverse complement strand
GATGGGGAGGGGAGAGATGAGGGGGGGTAGTAGAGCGGGGGGTAGAGGGCAAGGGGGGGCAGAGATGGGTGATTGGGAGGGGGGAGATGGAGGTAGTAAGAGGGGGCAGAGAGATGGGGGGCAGAGACGGGGGAGATGGGGAGGAAGGGGGGCAGAGATGGGGGTAATTGGGAGGGGGGAGATGGGGGAGTAAGGGGGGGGAGAGAGACGGGGGTGAGATTGGGATGGGGGAGATTGGGCGGAGCAAGGGGGGCAGAGATGGGGGAGGACCCACGCTGGGGGGTCATCCCTCGCCTCACTGAAGGGACCAGTTCTGCCTCAGGGGTGCAGGATCCAGAACTCAGAGGTGGCAGAAGGTCCTGGTTCCATGGCCGGTGCCAGGACAGACCCCCCCATGGGCACCAGACAAACGCAGCTGCCCAAGGTGGGCCACCCCGTGCCACCAGGCTGCTCTTGCCTCCTCCAGCTCCAGCAGGACACGGGCGTGAAGCTGGTGCTCTCCCAGCCCTTCCCATCCAAAGTCCTCAGGGATGGGAACATCAGGAATGGGAACACCAGGGATGGGAACACCTCGCCAAGCGCGTGCCATGGCGGAGGTTGCCCTGGCCCAGGTTGCCCAGAGCAGTGGTGGCTGCCCCATCCCTGGAGGTGTTCCAGACCAGGTTGGATGGGGCTTTGAGCCCCCTGATCCAGTGGGAGGTGTCCCTGCCCATGGCAGGGGGTGGGACTGGTTGGGCTTTGAGGTCCCTTCCAACCCAACCCATTCCATGGTTCTATGCATCTGTTTTTTAGGGAGTTGGGGACCCGGTGCCATTCCCATCTCACTTGGGGCCACCCATCCTCCGTGTGGGAGGTGCAGGTGTTGGCAGCCTTGGGGCTGGTGATGCTGATGGACCCCATGGCTGGAAGGCTGCTGGAGCTCCCACCTGGATCTGCACCAAGGGCCGTGGCAGGTGTTGTTTTCCCATTGGATGAGCTCTCCTGCTGCTGGAGGAATTCCGTACGGCTCGGCCGGGGCTCAGCGTGGGGCACAGGTTCTCCTTTCCCAGGGATGCACCTGGCATGGTGGGCCCAGGTGCCAAGGAAAGCAGTAAAAATCAAACTGGTGTGGGACCTCCTGGTGGAATCAAGCTCGTGCCAGGGGCTGGAGCCTCTACAGGAGGTGTTTCATGGATCCCAACCAGGAGATCTTCATCCCACCTTCCCATCCAGGTGAGATGGAGCCGGCAGGAGTCCAGCAGGAGTCTGATGCTACGGAGGACAGGGATGCTGAGTGCTGACTGTGTCACAGCACAAGGGGGCTGGTGACCTGGTGACAAGGGTGTCCCAGCTCTAATGGGAGCTGGAGCAATGAGAATCCAGGTGTTCCCAGTGTACCTGGAGCACAAAAACAGCCGTAGGGGAGCTGCTGGGCATGGGGGAGCAGAGCCAAGCACTGCATTTGGACCAAAACCACACCTGTAATTGTAACAATCACCTGTCTGGCAGCGCCACGTGGTCCCCCTGTGCTGGCCTCCCGGCTCCTCCATGGCTCAAGGTGCTGCACCAACCCTCAAAATCCCAATTATCACCAAATAAAAAACCAATTAGCACCCCAAAAATCCCCAAATTCTGGGAGGGTTTGGGGCGCTGGGGCCGAGATGTGCTCTCGTTGGGGCTTGTTCTCCATGGGCAGCTCTTCCTCGAGCCCCATCCCGGGCCAGGAGAGCAGGAAGAGGTTCTCCAATGCCGGTGACTCAGCGAGGGGGCCGTTTTGCAACACAGTTGGGTGTGGGAGGAGGTTCCTGGTGCGTGGAAAGTGGGTGGTGAATTATCCGAGGTGTGTGGGGAGCGCGGGGCTCGGAGAGGATCGCAGGGAGGGAGCGAACGCTGCAGGGAAAGCCAGGAGTGAGAGGATCCACAGCCCAGCGCTGGAGACTGGGACAGCCACTCCAGGATGGGCTTTTCTCAGGGTCTGGTTTGTGCATCTCACACCAGAGAATCCACCCTACACTTGCCCAATGTTATTTTGGGTCAAACTAAGCAAAAGCAGAAATATCCCAGTTGGGGCAAGAGATGATCCAAGGGCTGGAGCCCCTCTGCTGTGAGCACAGGCTGAGAGAGTTGGGGTTCTCCAACCTGGAGAAGAGAAGGCTCTGGGGAGACCTTAGAGCAGCCTCCCAGGATTGAAAGGGGCTCCAGGAAAGCTGGGGAGGGGCTTTATCCAAAGGCCTGGAGTGATGGGATGAGGGGAAAGGGATTTTACTTGGAAGGGGAAGGATTTAGATGAGACATCAGGAAGAAATTCTTCACAGTAAGGGTGAGGAGGCCCAGGTTGCCCAGAGCAGTGGTGGCTGCCCCATCCCTGGAGTCCAAGGCCAGGTTGGATGGGGCTTGGAGCCCCCTGATCCAGTGGGAGGTGTCCCTGCCCATGGCAGGGGGGTGGAACTGGCTGGGCTTTGAGGTCCTTCCCAACCCAACCCAACCCATCCCATGGTTCTATGCCAGATCCGACCCCAACATCACCGGTGGCGTCCACCCCTCTGACTCAGTGACACACTTCCCTCCTGGCTCCTTCCCCACTCATAACACAGCTTTCTAGTGGACTTTTCAGTCTGTTTGGCTTTTGGGGGCTGTTTGTTGTCAAGTTCATTATTTTATGATATTTATTGTTAGAAATGGGGTTATTTTTAGCACCCTGTTGGTTTAGCTAGAGATGGGATTAGTCATCTCACCAAGAGCTGTTTGCAGCCTCTCCTCAAGGATTCTCTGGGGTTTGTTTTCCAATCAAGTGCAATCCTGTAGCCAAAGAAATAACAAATAAAAATAGGCGGAATAACGCGGAGCAGCCAAGCGCCGCTGCCTCTCCGCGAGCCACGGGGTGGAAAGACGGGAAGGATCCAACCCAGGATATTTATGAGATGAAGCTGAGAACATTATTATGAACCTCAAAGTATTTTGGAAAGTCAGTTTGAGCTGTATGGGGTGCTTTTTTTTTTGTGTGTCTTCTCTTGGGAACTGAATGCTGAGTAATTCCCTTCCCACACGGGGCTGATGGCTTCGTCCAGCTGGGACTCAGCCTCTTGACAGTGGAAATTGCTTTCCCTCGCCCTGTGCCAGCAGGGAGGAGGCAGGACTTCTTGGGTCTTCCAAGATATGCAGCCAACTACACCCTCAGGCTGTTAAAATACAAAAGATACCTTAAAACCTAAAGTGGGAAAAGCGTTCGCTCCTTTCCTGCACGGAGAGAACGGGAGAGGAACCCATTGGGAGTTGGTTATGAAGCCAAGAGGCCAAGAGCAGCATCTCTACCCTCCTTGCTGCATCTTTCAGTCTCTCTCCACCACCATTCCTCCCTCGGAGTCGAGCTGGAGCAGAGCTCCCAGTGTGGTTTTGGGGAGACCACTTTGGATCTTAAGAAGATGGGAGTTGGATGCGGCGAGACAGAGCGAAGATCATGGATCATCTCAACTGCTGCCATGAAAGTGCCACCACCAGCTCGTCTTCCTGCAATGGTGGTGCCCTTGGGATGCTGCAGGGCTCAAAACATCGGGGAGAAACGTGGGGCTCCTGCCAGCACCACCTCAGCTGGACCTTGACCCTGGATGTGGGTGGTGATGCCCTTGGTGGGCTTTTGGAGATGGAGAGCAACCACCAACCAAGGAGGAGTGCAGGGAGCTCATAAAATCATGGAATGGGTTGGGTTGGAAGAGACCTCAAAGCCCATCCAGTTCCAACCCCCCTGCCATGGGCAGGGACACCTCCCACTGGGTCAGGGGGCTCCAACCTGGCCTTGGACACCTCCAGGGATGGGGCAGCCATCACTGCTCTGGGCAACCTGGGCCAGGGCCTCCCCACCCTCACAGCAAAACATTTCTCCCCAAGATCTCACCTCAATCTCCCCTCTTTCAGCTCAAACCCCTTCCCCTCATCCCATCCCTGCACTCCCTGACCAAGAGCCCCTCCCCAGCTTTCCTGGAAGGAACGTGGGGGTCAATCTCAGCTCTGCAGCCCCTGGGACCCCCAGGGTCCCTGCCCCCCTCCATGGGGTGACCTCCCCAGGGCTGCTCGAGGAGGACAAGGGTGGCAACACGTGCGGTGACGATGCGGGTGGGGAGGCAGCATCGCCTTCACGTGGCCCACCCTGACCCCCCCCCACGCCCCGTCTCGGAGCGGATTATTCCCCCTCGCAGCTGCCGGAGGCCCCAGAATTTCTTTTCGGGGCGGGGTGAGGGGTGGGAATCATTGCAGGGAGCGAAGGTGCTTGGTGAAGCTCCCCGGGGGACTTCGCAAGGATGGGTGGGCAGGACCCTCGTGTCCCAGCCGTGCACCCTTGGCAGCAAACGGTCCCTTCCTCCCAACCCCCCCCTCCTTTTTCCTCTCCAAGTCTAAATTCTCCCACAGCGTCCATTGACGTCTTCCCTGCGTCATCGTCTCCAGCACAACCAGACAGCACGTGGGAGAGGCAGGTTTAAAGCGGCAGAGCCCCTGCCAGAGCTCCAGCTGCGCATCCTGACAGCGGCCAGAGGGGCACAGGAGCCCTTCGGGGTGGGCTGGCTGCATCCCCCCCCACCCCAATTGCACCCAGCAAGCATTTCCTACCATCACCCTGGGGCAAAGAGGTGTGTGTGGTGGGGGGAAATCAGTGCAGTTTGGGGAGAAATGAGGCTTTTCCTCTCCTGTAGCTTGCACGGGAGCGTGAAAATATTTGGCTTCCGGGTCCGTGCCTGCATCCTCCCCGCGGCTCTCCAAATGCCCCCCAAATGTGGCCCAGAAGTGCTGGTGGCCAGAGAAGGCAGCTTGCTTTAGACATACGAAGCTGACAGACCCTGCTCGAGAAGTTACACCCAGATTCCTGGTGGTTTTCCCGGCTGCCAGGCTCCCACGCCCGTCCCGGTGCCCTTACAGCCGGGTTTTGCCCGTGCCCAAAATAAGGAACGGCTCGGCTGGGTCCTACGGGCTGGGAACGGGGTTTGCAGGCAGGGAAAGCAGCGGAGCTCTGCGAGGGTGTGGGGTGCAGCGAGTTGTGCAAGGGCTCAGATTTGGGGTGCAGCGAGTTGTGCAAGGGCTCAGGTTTGGGGTGCAGCGAGTTCTGCAAGGGTTCAGGTTTGGGGTGCAGTGAGCTCTGCAAGGGCTCAGATTTGGGGTGCAGTGAGCTCTGTGAGGGCCCAGGTTTGGGGTGCAACGAGCTCTGCAAGGGTTCAGATTTGGGGTGCAATGAGGTCTGCAAGGGTCCAGGTTTGGGGTGCAACGAGCTCTGCAAGGGCTCAGGTTTGGGGTGCAAGTTGTGCAAGGGCTCAGGTTTGGGGTGCAGTGAGCTCTGCATAGGCCCAGGTTTGGGGTGCAGCGAGTTGTGCAAGGGATCAGGTTTGGGGTGCAGTGAGCTCTGCAAGGGCACAGGTTTGGGGTGCAGTGAAGTCTGTGAGGGCCCAGGTTTGGGGTGCAGTGAGCTCTGCATGGGCTTAGGTTTGGGGTGCAATGTGTTCTGCAAGGGCTCAGGTTTGGGGTACAGTGAACTCTGTATGGGCCCAGATCTGGGGTGCAGTGAGCTCTGCAAGGGCCCAGATCTGGGGTGCAGCGAGCTCTGCAAGGGCTAAAGTGCCTCCCCTGAAGCCCACTCATCACTCCTGCTCCTGGATATCATCTGACAGCCCTAATGCTTACCCATGACTCAGGACTTCAGGGTGGGTTGAGAGAGCAACCCCACAGCCCCGGAACAGCCCCTGTTTCCTCTCTGTGTCCACACTGGGGGCTATTTTTGTCCCTTCCCTTCTATTTATTGTACCAAAGCCATGTGTGGTTGGAGAAGGTTGTGGTGTTTGCTTTATGATTGCTTCCTTCCCACCCATAACCTTTTGCCTGAAAACGGGATTCGCCCTGATCCTCAACCCAAGGCCGGGAAGCCTGGGCAATTTGCCACCTGCCCTGGCACCACAAGGCTCTTGGGGGACAGAGATTCCTGGCTCTGACCCTGATTTTGATGCTAAAGCTGAGTGCAAATGCACTGCCCTTCAGCTCCCCAGGCACTTTCCCAGGGCACAAACTCGCAGCCCTAAACATCCTCCCCTTGAGTATCCCCAGTCCCTTGCTTAGTGCATCCCCTGCTCGGTGCCTCCCCAACCTCGTGCTCAGTGCCTCCCCAGCTCCTGCTCAGGGCATCCCTTGCTCCCTGCACCCTCAGCACATAGAATTGTAGACTGATAGAACCATCTGGTTGGAAAAGACCTTTGAGATCATCGAGTCCAACCGTACCTGTCCACTACTAAACCGTGTCCCTAAGCATCTCATCCACCCGCCTTCTAAACACCTCCAGGGATGGTGACTCAACCACCTCCCTGCACAGTCTCTGCCAGTGCCTGAGAACCCTTTCAGTGAGGAATTTTTTCCTAATATCCAGGCCCTTTCTCAGTGCATTCCCAACCCCTGGCTTGATACATCCCCAGCCCCTCGCTTGGTGCACCCCCAGCTCCTGCTCAGCACATCCCTTGCTCAATGCATCCCCATCCTCTGCTTGATACATCCCCAGCCCCTTGCTTGGTGCATCCCCAGCCCCTGATTGGTGCATCCCCAACCCCTGCTCAATGCATCCCCAGCCCTTGCTTGGTGCATCCCCTGCTCAGCTCATCCCCAGCCCTTCCTTGGTGCATCCCCTGCTTGATGCATCCCCAGCCCTTGTTTGATGCATCCCCAGCCCCTGCTTGGTGCATCCCCTGCTCAATGCATCCCCAGCCCCTGCTTGGTGCATCCCCAACCCCTGTTTGATGCATCCCCAGCCCCTGCTTGGTGCATCCCCTGCTCAATGCATGCCCAGTCCTTGCTTGATGCATCCCCAGCCCTTCCTTGGTGCATCCCCAACCCCTTGCTCAGAATCACAGAATCAATTGTTTGCAACAGACCTTTGAGATCATTGAGTCCAACCACAACCTGTCCACCACTAAGCCCTGGCCCTGAGCATCTACCCATCTTTTAAACACCTCCAGGGGTGGTGACTCAGCCACCTCCCTGGATACTTGATGCACCCCCAGCCCCGGCACCGCTGTGCTCCTCGCCAGCCCTGTGAGATGCTCTGCTCTCAAAGGTAGACAGATGGGTGAGTGGGAACCACCACAGCAAATCCTCAAACAGGAGCCACCACCAGAGAGGGGAAAAAAAAACCCCTCATTTTTTAAAAACAAAGCACGTTGCAGAAGGCAGCCACCCTCAGAGTCCTGCCCAAAGTCCCACAGACCGGCTGCGGCCGAGCGAGGAGCTGAGTCAGGGCCACCTCGGAGCAGCAGCAGCTCTGGATGAGTCTCCTAAGAACCAAATGATGGGATGAGAGAAAATAACCTCAAGCTGTGCCAGGGGAGGTTTGGATTGGATATTAGAAAACATTCTGCTACCAAAAGAGTGGTGAAGCCCTGGCAGAGGCTGCCCAGGGCAGTGGGGGAGTCCCCATCCCTGGAGGGGTTAAAAAAAAACGTGTAGGGGTGGCATTTGGGGACAGGGTTTAGTGGGCACGGTGGGGTTGGGCTGGTGGTTGGACTGGATGACTCCACCACCGCCCTGGGCAGCCTCAGCCAGTGCCTGAGAACCCTTTCCATGAAGTAATATTTCCCAATATCCAATGTAAACCTCCCCTGGCTCAACTTGAGGCCGTTTCCTCTCATCCCATCCCTTGTTCCTCGGGAGCAGAGCCCAACACCCACCTGGCTCCAACCTCCTCTCCAGGAGCTGCAGAGAGCGATGAGGTCTCCCCTCAGCCTCCTCTTCTCCTGGCTAAACAGCCCCAGGGTCCTCAGCTTCTCCCAGAACCCCTGTTCTCCAGCCCCTTCCCCAGCTCCATTCCCTTCTCCAGATGTCCTCCAGCCCCTCAAGGTCTTTCTTGGAGTGAGGGGCCCAAAACTGAAGCCAGGATTCCAGGTACCACCTCACCAGTGGGACAAATCGATCCCTACTCCTCCTGGTCATCCCATGGCTGATCCAAGCCAGGTGCTGGTGGCCTTCTTGGCCCCCTGGGCCACTGCTGGGCTCATGTTCAGCTGCTGTTGCCCAGCACCCCCAGGGCCTTTTCCACCAGGCAGTTTTCCAGCCACTCTTGCCCAAGCCTGGAGCGTTGCCTGGGCTTGTTGTGACCCAAGTGCAGGACCCAACCCTTGGCCTTGTTGGATCTCACACATCTATCCTCAGCTTTATGCTCCTGGGGGTCACCACCGGCACCAAACCCTGACTGGAAAAGCCCAGAAGCTTCAGGAGGCAGCAAAACCAGCTTAGCTCAGCCCAAGCTGGTGGCAACTTTTCTGGGCCACATTGGAAGCTTCCAACTAGGAGAAAAGCACTTGGGGCAAAGTGGGCACAGCTGAGCATCCCCAGACTCCTGCTGCTGGGGGGTTTATCAGCAAGGGAGGCATCTTCAGCATCCCTGAGGATTAAGCCCAGCATGTATCTTATCAGCTAAAAGAGGCTGTGAAAGCCTCTATCTCAGAAGAAAAACAGTGTGGAGCATCTTGCAACTTCGAATTAATGAGATCTCTCCCATTTTTTTTTTTGCCTTCTGAGGTGGTAAAGCTGCAGCTCTGCTCTCCCTTTCCTGGTGCTCGTGGTGGCTGCAGGAGGGGAAGAGCTCAGAAAGCTCCCTGAGCAAGTGTTTCTCCTCTGTGTGTAGGAGTAGCTGCTGGTTGGGAGCAGCCCAGAGCTTCAAGGAACTCCCAGAAGTTCCAAGCCTTAACGTCTGTGCTGAATCAGAGTGGGAGATCCAGAGCAGCTCCGTGCTCTGCAGCCTTGGAGAAAGCAAAGAGCTGGGTTGCTGCAGGCAGAACCTCTTTGGTGCAGAACCACAGTCGGTGGGGGGATGCAGTTGGGAGCAGCCCTGAGGAGAAGGGCTTGGGGTGCTGGAGGAGGAGAAGCTCCACAGGAGCTGTCAACATGTGCTCAGAGCCCAGAGACCACCCCGTGTCCTGGGCTGCACCCAGAGCAGTGGGACCAGAGGGGAGGGAGGGGATTCTGCCCCTCTGCTCCGCTCTGGGGAGACCCCACCTGGAGCCCTGTGTCCAGTTCTGGAATCCTCAGCACAGGGAGGACCTGGAGCTGTTGGAGCAAGTCCAAGAGGAGGCCACAGAGATGATCCAAGGGCTGGAGAACCTCCTGTATGAGGACAGGCTGAGAGAGTTGGGGTTGTTCAGCCTGGAGAAGAGAAGGCTCTGGGGAGACCTTAGAGCAGCCTCCCAGGAGTGAAAGGGGCTCCAGGAAAGCTGGGGAGGGGCTTTTCCAAGGGTCTGGAGTGATGGGACGAGGGGGAATGGCTTTGAATTGGAAGGGGGAGGATTGAGATTGGACATTGGGAAGAAATTCTTCACCATGAGGGTGGGGAGGCCCTGGCCCAGGTTGCCCAGAGCAGTGGTGGCTGCCCCATCCCTGGAGGTGTTCAAGGCCAGGTTGGATGGGGCTTGGAGCCCCCTGATCCAGTGGGAGGTGTTCCTGCCCATGGCAGGGGCATTGGAACTGGATGGGCTTTGATGTCCCTTCCAACCCAACCCATCCCATGGTTCCATGATACATAACAATCCCCGTTCCCCTCCTGGACACTCTCTCTGCAATTCCTGGGCGTTCTCCTGGCCCCAATGAAAGGCCCCCCAGCACCTTCCCTTCACCCAGCCGGTTAAACCTGCACAAACCAAGCCTGACAAAATAAACCCCTCTCCTGGGTGAGGTTTTTATCACCCACGAGCCAAAGCAACCTCCCAACCCTTGTTCTGACCCATCTCAGCTCTGCAGAGCTCTGCTGGAACCACGGAGGTGCCTGAGGCTCCGCAGCACCAATTCCACTGCCTGCTGGAGCTCTCCTGGCCACGACCTCAGCAACACGAGGGGGTGGCCGAGCTGCCCTGGCTGCTGCTCACTTGATCCTGTCTCCTCCCTGCCTAATCCCATCTCCCCTCCCGGTATCCTCTGCTCCACTTTAATGCCAAACCTTGGCCGGCAGCCACTCGGCTCCCCTGGTTATGTAACGCGCGGCCGAGCTCTTTGCCTTCCACTATGAGGGACTTCTGAGAGGCCAGGAAGCCCAGCAGGTCTTGGGGTGCCCCAAATGGGGACCAAAAGGCAGCAAGAGGGGCTCCCTCCCTCCCCTGGGGCTGTTATAGATTCGTGGAATGGGTTGGGTTGGAGGGGACCTCAAAGTCCATCCAGTTCCATCCCCCCTGCCATAGGCAGGGACACCTCCCACTGGGTCAGGGGGCTCCAAGCCCCATCCAACCTGGCCTTGAACACCTCCAGGGATGGGGCAGCCACCACTGCTCTGGGCAACCTGGGCCAGGGCCTCCCCTCCCTCATGGTGAAGAATTTCTTCCTGATGTCTCATCTCCTTCCCCCTCATCCTATCCCTGCACTCCCTGATCCAGAGCCCCTCCCCAGCTTTCCTGGAGCCCCTTTCACTCCTGGGAGGCTGCTCTAAGGTCTCCCCAGAGCCTTCTCTTCTCCAGGCTGAACAACCCCAACTCTCAGCCTGTCCTCACAGCCCTCGGATCATCTTCACTTTGAACCCCTCCAGGGACAAGGACTCCACCACTGCCCTGGGCACCATCTTCTAGTGCTTCACCACTCTTTCAGTAAAGGGATCATCAAGTCCAACCATCCTAAACCAAATCCCTGAGCACCTCATCTCCCTGTCTTTTAACCCCTCCAGGGATGGCGACTCCACCCCCTCCCTGGGCACTTCCAGGGCCTGAGAACCCTTTTGGTGAAGAAATTTTTCCTGATGTCTGATCTGAACCTCCCCTGGTGCAACTTGAGGCCGTTTCCTCTCCTCCCATCACTTGTTCCTCGGGAGAAGCGTCCAACACCCACCTCACCACAACCTCCTTCCAGGCACTTGTAGAGAGTGAAGAGGTCTCCCCTCAGCCTCCCTCATCCCCTGCAGACAACGAAGACCAGGCAGGAGCTGGTGTTGGAGGGATTGTGTGGCAAAGGGGGGGGTGTTGGCAGCTCAGCCCCTCTCTCGACCCTGAGCTCCAGGGCTGAGCAGAATCAACAGCGAGAGGAACGTGGTGAGCACCCGCGGGTGCTCATCTCCTCGCCTTCAAGAGATCCTTCCAAATCTTTCTCAATAATTAAACAAGCAAGGCCTAAAAATAGCACTGAGATACCGTGTATGTGGCAGGATAATTCGAGGGGAGAGCAGGGAACGAAATGTCCTTTGTGTCCCAACCTTCCCCTTGACGCCTCGGCGGGTGCCAGCCGGGCACGGGGCTGGGTTTTGGGAGCAAGGGTGTGGTGATGGGTGGCTGGGATGTTCTCCAAAGGGTTTGGGGGAGATTTGTTCCCTGGATGAGGGACTTGGGTGGGTTTTGATGTCGTGGAAGAGCACGGCAGCCTTGGGTGAGGGTCCCAAGCTGCAGCAAGGAAGGGTCGCCTTTAGGAACCCCGTTGTAGCTCAGAGGCTCTTCCTCCACTCTGGGAGACACCTAAATCTGCCCCAAAATGAGCTGGTGGCACAGTTGACCACCCATCCCAGGGCTTTAGGTGCTGTTGTTTATCTCAGTCCAGGAACAGCATTCCCATCCTGAGCCTTAAACATCACCTCTCCCAAGCCCTCACCTATTTTCAAAGTTCTCCATCATGAAGTTCTCCTCGGTGGAGCCAATAAACCCATTCCCTGGGAGGTGAAGGTGCTCATGGAGCCTTGGCTCGTGGAGAGGGGTGGAAGGGAGGCCCAGGGCTGGGGAGAGCTCAGCCACGTGGGGTGCAGCACCCCAGGACCACGCTGTGCTGTCTCTTTGAGGAGGGCTTCATGGGGAGAAGCAAAACGGGATTTGGTGGCAGCAGTGACGTGAACGGCTGCCAGGGGAGGGGGAGGAGTCCCCATCCCTGGAGGGGTTTGAAAGGCAGGTGGGTGAGTTCCTGAGGGGTTTAGTGAGGGGACAGGGATGGTTGGACTCGATGATCTCAGAGGTCTTGTCCAACCAGATGGTTCTACAAAACAGGGCTGCAGCCACCACTCGGTGTCCCAAACCATTCCATGCCCCTGCACTGGGCACTGGTGGGGCTGCACCTCGAGCCCTGGGGTCAGTTCTGGGCCCCCCACTCCAAGGAGGACCTTGAGGGGCTGGAGAGCGTCCAGAGAAGGGGATGAGTTTTTGAGGGACAGGGTTTAGCAGAAGATGGGTGCGGTTGGACTCAGTAATCTCAGAGGTCTTTTCCAACCAGAAGATTCCCTGATTCTATGAAAAGCCAGGTGGATGAGGTGCTCAGGGCTGGTTCAGTAGTGGACAGGTATGGTTGGACCCCATGATCCCCAAAGGTCTTTTCCAACCAATCAGAGTTGGGCTGTGGAACCGGCGGGTGAACAACCCCAGCACCAACCACCTCTTGCACACAAGGAAAGCAGCTCCGGGGCTGAAATCAGGAACAACCCCCATCCCCAGAACCAGCACAGGGGACCACGTGGACAACCCCTTGGTGCTGGGAAACACTGGGTCCCATTTAGCAAACACCAGTGCAACCCCAGCACCGGCTTCCACTGGGACTGGATGTGGCCAAAACGTCACCGTTCTTATTTTTAACTGAAATGACCACTTTTCTTATTGAAAAATGACGTTATTCTCTGCTCACCGGTGCCAGGAGGGGTTTTTTTCCCCCCCCAACTCAGTTCTTTTCCTGTTTCTACTCACAAAAAGCCGAGGATGGCCTTTATTTGAGATTAAAGAGTCACGGTCAACTCCAAGTTAGCTGAGATTTCAGGAAAATAATGCTTAATGAAGTAAGAACCAAAGACTCAACTGGCATCAACTGCCACGGCTTTGTCAGCTTCAGATTTACAGCACCAGTTGGTACCTGGCCCAGGGACATCAAGGAAAACATTGCTTTATCCCAGCTCAGCTGGTGGGAATCAACTCCCACAGGTTGAGGATATGGCTTGTTCGGGGTATCCACGATGCTGTCCGTGTCTCCTGAGGAAATAAGGGATATAAATAGTCCTGTATTTGGTCTGTTCATCCTCCCCCTCTCGACCTGATTGGGTACAAAGGTGAAGATACTCATTTTAATCGAGCTACAGGTTGTATGAAAATTATTATGGCCAGAGAGGTGAGGGAGGGGGTTCTGCCCCCTCTGCTCCGCTCTGGGGAGACCCCACCTGGAACCCTGTGTCCAGTTCTGGGATCCCCAACAGAAGAAGGAGAGGGAACTGTTGGAACAGCTCCAGAGGAGGCCATGGAGATGATTCAAGGGCTGGAGAACCTCTGCTGTGAGGACAGGCTGGGAGAGTTGGGGTTCTCCAACCTGGAGAAGAGAAGGGTTTTGAGGGGACCTCATAGCAGTAGTCCAGTACTGAAAGGGGGTCCAGGAAAGCTGGGGAGGGGCTTTTCCAAGGGCCTGGAGTGACAGAGCGAGGGGGAACAGCTTTAAATTGGAAGGGGGGAGATTTAGATGAGACATCAGGAAGAAATTCTTCATGATGAGGGTGGGGAGGCCCTGGCCCAGGTTGCCCAGAGCAGTGGTGGCTGCCCCATCCCTGGAGGTGTTCAAGGCCAGGTTGGATGGGGCTCGGAGCCCCCTGATCCAGTGGGAGGTGTCCCTGCCCGTGGCAGGGGGTGGAACTGGGTGGGTTTTGATGTCCTTTCCAACCCAACCATTCCATGATTCTGTGAAAAGAAGGGTGGACGAGGTGCTCAGAGGTGGTTCAGTAGTGGACAGGTGTGGTGGGACTCAATGATCTGTTCAAGCCCAAACCATTCCATGGTTCTATGATTCTCCTCTATCAGAGACCCCCAGACTCCCTCCAGGGAGTCCACAGAGTGGAAGCCCCAACACAGGAAGCACCTTTGCTCCAAACCCCACAAAGCCCCCTCTGCTGCAGACCCTGCCTCCTGCATCCAGCCCTGGTCATTCACCAGATCTGCCTCACCCCAGGGAGGTCCCCAAGCGATGGCCACACTGCCAGGATGCTCCAAATCCCCAAGGATGCTCCAAAACCTGCCCCAAATGAATTGCTGCAATTAAGGAAGGGCTGATGAAGGACCTGGGATGGGCGTCTTGAGGCTGGGCTGGGCTGCTCCAGCAGGCACAGGGAGAGGGGAGGGAGGGGGGGAGTTGTCAGCCCCTGCTCCTTAACACCCTGACAAGCTTATAACTATTTCATTTGTTACACTGTGAACCTTTCTAAATTAATGAACATAAGGTTGTCACGGTTGCTGTGGCGACGACACGTTGCCGGGGCAACGGCAGCGATGCGGAGCCTGCGGAGTGTAATCAGGGGTCAGGGTAACGACGGAGCCAGGATGCGCGTGGGGGCTGTGGGAAGGGGCAACGAGCCCTGGTTCTTTGCCCCTGCATTGCTCTCTGAACCCCCAAACCAGCGTGGATGGATGGGAAAACCAGCATTCCAGAGCTTCCCAACCCACTGGCAGCCTGACCCCACCGAGCAAAGCTGCCTCAGCACCTTCCATGTCTTCATTTCTTGAGGGTGCACGTGCTCCAAGTGAGCCCAATCCCATTAATTGGAAAGTTGGATGGCTTAGAGGTCCCATCCCACTGCCCCACCACCTCTCCTTTCCCTCCTTCCCATCCCCTGTGGTTCTGTCCAGGTGTCCATCCCCAGGTTGGATGGGGCTTGGAGCCCCCTGATCCAGTGGGAGGTGTCCCTGCCCATGGCAGGGGTGGAACTGGATGGGACTGGTGGAACTGGTGGAACTGGGGGCTGGGGGCAGCACACCCAGTCCTTCTCCATGGCTGAAACCTCCCCGAGACCAAAACTGGAGGGTGTGAGCAGGTGAAAAAAATGGGGTGGGGAAGGCAAGTTTTGGGGCTGGGAATTCCTCTGCCTCCCAGGAAGGGAGATGTGGGGCTCATCCCAAGGTTGTCAGCATAGGGGAGGGAGGCTCAACCCCAGCAGCCCTCGCTGACCCCCCTCAAGGTCCCATTGCAGAGATGTGGAGGGGCTTTTCACCCTCTGCCCTCAAGGTACCTCTCAGTCAGCACCACCCAAGCCCTGAGGATGGGAATTGGGTGCCTGAAATGAACCACAACCACTCAGTCCCTTTCCAGCCCTGGCAAACACACAATGCAGAGCAAAATATACATGAAATATAGATTTATCTATATTATATATTGAATTATATACATAAAATATTCAAAAAATACGAGATCTGTGAGGTTTAACATTATTTTTATCTGTATTCCAAAGAATAAATCTCCCCAAACCCATTTTCTTGCCCAGATTTTGAAGGCAACTCCGTGCTGGGCTGCTGGAATGACCCATGGAGGGTGAACACCCAACCTTCCACCCTTTGGGGCTGTTGGTGCAGCTCAGCTGCCAAGGACTCAAACGTCCCCGAGCCCAACTCTTTGTGCTGAGGTTTCATAAGCTCACACGTGCTCGATGCTGTATCTTTCAGAACCCTTTCCAGCTCTACTGCCTGTCAGGGAAATGTCTAAATATTTCTATTTTCCCCAAATATACGTTTTTTTCATCAGAATTGGAAAGAAGTTGGGGGGGGGGGGATGGAACAAATCATGAAAACACCGAGATCCACGTTGGGGGTTGAACAAAAGCTCCTAATTGGGAGGAGGATGCACCCTCGGGTCCTCAGGGGATGGATCCTCACGCCTCTCCTGGGGCTTTGCTGGGTTGGAGAGCACCGTAAAGCCCCGTTTGCGTCCTGATGATGGGAGGTGAAGCACGTGGAGCCCCGAGGGGATAATTTGCCTTGCTATCTCCAGAGAATATCCCCTGCCAGGGACCAGAGCGGAGCCTGGCTCCTCCTGTGTCCCAGATAACGCTGTCACCCCACAGAAACCAGGCTCGGTCCCGGCGAGCTCAGCGGAGAGGGCAAAGGGTGAAGGAGATAAGAGCAGAGCTCCCCTCCTGCTGGGAAAAGCCCAGGAGGGACGAGTGTCCAGGAGACCTTGCCCTGCTGGCCCTGGCTCTGCTCTCCATCACTCCCAATCAGGGGCTGTGGCAAAAGCTCCCGAGAGCAAATCAGGAGGGGACAAAATAAAAAAAGATAGGAAATTCAGAATCAAAAATGAAATAAAATAGATGTAAACATTTTAAAATGCTGCAAGGGTGCTTGGGTCAACCTGGGGCTTGGTCTCCAGGGTGTCACCTTCGAGGCTGGATGGGAAAAGGGGGAGGAACTGGTGACCTTGGAGCCCAGGGTGGATTGAGTGGCCAAGAATGAGCCACATCGGGGCTGAGCATCACCCTGGGGCTGAGCATCACCCTGGGGCTGAGCAGCACCCTGGGGCTGAGCACCATTGCTGTGAGGATGCACTGCAGCAGCACCCTGGGGCTGAGCATCACTCTGGGGCTGAGCATTGCTCAGGTGCTGAGCATTGTCCTGGAGCTGAGCATCGCCCAGAGACTTCACTGCAAGGATGCAGAAGCAGCCAGGCTCAGAGCATCACCCAGGCTCTGAGCATCACCCAGGCACTGAGCCCCATCGCTGCAAGGATGCTCTGCAGCATCATCCAGGGGCTGTGTCACCCAAGGACTGAGCACCACCTGGCACTGAGCATCACCCTGGGGCCAAGCATCCCCCTGGGTCACTGCTCTTGAGGTCTTAGGCTCCTACTCCAGCCATCCAGCCACCAACGCTGCCTCTTCCTGGTGGGCTGGGTGAGGCCTCTGACCAAGCCTGGCAAAAAAAACCCACCCCAACTCTTGTCCTTCCAAGAGGGTCATTTCCAGAGGCCAAAACATGACCCAGCAGCTGAACCACAGCTTCCCCTTTCAGCAGCACCGGAGTCAGCATCATGTGCCTCGGGTGATGCCCTTGCTCCCTCCCTCTGCTTTGCTTTTTAATGTGCACGAAAATCCAAAGAAGGAGGGGAAAAAATAAGCATAAGGAGCCTGGCCTCGTGGAGCCCTGTGAATTCATGCCAGGGCCAGCTTGGGAGAGGGAAAGACCAGCAAGATCTGCTCCAGCAGCAGTCAAGGCTGATTAAATAGCAAATGCATCCGTTCCCAAAGGGGTCGGCGCTTCCTCGCTGCAGCCGCCGCTTGACCTGCGGTGCAACCTTGAGCTGCAGCCCCTGTTCCCTCTCTCGTGGTGGCTCAGCACCTCGAAAAGTGAGGGCGAGCTTTGCTGCTGCGGGTGCCCCGTTTTGCAGGACCAGCGAGTGCCACGAGGGACGTCCTGGGGGGGGGGGGTGTGGAGTGGGGGGCGCTGCTCACCCCGAGCTCCCTCTCTGCTGCTTCCCCTGCCCCGGAGCCAAAGCTGCTCAAAGGACCTGCTGGCTTTGGCCATCTCCAGGCACGAGGGACTAATCCTGTTTTATAGATTAAGGAAGCATCTTGCCACGTGATGGGTTGGAAATAGCACCCAGCTCCCTTCCCTGCTCCAACCCACAGCCCTCCCTTTCTCTCCCAGCTGCCTCACCGGGGCCAGGACCCCAATTTTATTGTATAAACCCCAGTCCCAGGATGGATTTTCTCCAGTTCCCCACCTGCAGGGCTCAGTTTCTCCTGCTCAACCCCCTGGATAACCTGCCCCCTCAGCTCCTTCCCAGCACCCAGGCTCTCCCTGCCAGCACCCACCACTCACCCACCTCCAGTCCTTAATCCCCCCCTAATCCTCATTTCTTGCTCCTGTCAGAAAGCCCTCAATGAGCTCCCTTTGACTCAGGAGCAGAGATAACTCGCTATCTCCCACCCCAATCTCTTCCATAGTCTCTTTTCTTCCTGCCCAGAGTTGATTTCCCTCACCTAATTGCCCGGAAAGCTCTTTTCCCTTCCTCTAATCAGTCTGGAGCAGACTTTCTCCAGATAATTGTGCTGAGACCTGATCACTTCTCTCATCTCTGCCTCTCCAACGCTCCCGTTTCTTCACTGAACTCATCTGCTGGGGCTGCGTTCCTTGGTCTAATTATTTCAAAGCTCTGTTGAGTTACTTAATTGCTTCCTCGTGTGGTGGCACCGTATCTGAAAGCGCCCAGAGCATCTGGGTTGGGACTCAGGCCTGAGTTATCCTGCTACAACAGGGTTTCCAGTGAATAAACTTGATCCAGGTGTGAGCCCAGAGCAAAACCTGCTTTGAGAAAAGGAGTTTGCCCAGAGCAGTGGTGGCTGCCCCATCCCTGGAGGTGTCCAAGGCCAGGTTGGATGGGGTTTGGAGCCCCCTGATCCAGTGGGAGGTGTCCCTGCCCATGGCAGAGGGGTGGAACTGGGTGGGTTTTGAGGTCCCTTCCAACCCAAACCATGATTCTAAGAGCCCACTAAACTCAGCCCAGTGCCCCAGGTCCCCACAGCCCTTGGAGGATCCAGCTGGGACCCTTTTCCTCCCATCCCATCCCTGCAGCTCCACCATCCCCACGGTAGCAGGGTTGGTTTTCCCAGCTCCACTCCCCTTACCCTCGTTATCTCCTGGCCTCCTCCTCTTTCCCAGGGCTAATTGATCCACTGTTTTGTTTTCTTATCAAATTGCTCTCAGCCTCGGATGCTCCTTTAATCAACCCTCAGCCCTATCTGGCCCCGGGGACCTCTGGGAGACCTTTCTCTGCAGCCACCGCTGTTTGTAATCGCTTGGGGACTTTACCTAATTGGTGTAAAACCTGATTTCTTTCTCTAATCACTCCGAGGCCCTGATTCACTTATCTAATCACTCCAAAGCCCAGGCCTTGCACACCTCTCTCCGGAGCTCGGGAATATCCTCTTCCATAGGGTTTTTTTTTCCCTCCCCCTGCAGGTGGCTCAGCTCTCCTGACTCCATAATCCCTCGTCTGCTTGATCTCTTTAACTAATCCAGCCAAGACGTGGTGCCCTTGCTCGGCTGCTCCCCTGACCCAGTGCTGGGAGGAGGAAACCCACCACGGAGCGATTTCAGAGAAGCACAGAATCATAAAATCAGAGAATTAGAGAATGGGATGGTTGGAAAAGACCTTTGAGATCATCCAGTCCAACCGTCCCTGTCCACCACTGAACCATCCCTGAGCACCTCATCCACTTGGCTTTTAAACACCTGCAGGGATGGAGACTCCAACACCTTCCTGAGCAGTTCCAGGGCCTGAGAACCCTTTGGGTGAAGAAACTTCTCCCAATGTCCAGTCTGAACCTGCCCTGGTGCAACTTGAGGCCATTTCCATCCCATCTCCTGTCCCTTGGGAGCAGAGCCCAGCACCCCCCTCCCCACAGCCTCCTCTCAGGGAGTTGTAGAGAGGGATGAGGTCTCCCCTCAGCCTCCTCTTCTCCAGGCTGAACAACCCCAGGGCCCTCAGATGCTCCTCAGAACCCTTCTTCTCCAGCCCCTTCCCCAGCCTCATCCCCTTCTCCAGCCCCTCAAGGTCCTCCTGGGAAGGGCAATGCTCATCCCAGCACCCAATCCCCTGGGAAAGGCAATGAGCATCCCCAGCTCCCATTCCTTGGGAAGGGCAAATCATATCCCAGCACCCAGTCCCTGGGAAGGGCAAAGTGTCTCCCCAGCACCCAGTTTCTTGGGAACGGGCAACGCGTGCCCCAGCACCCAATCCCTTGGGAAGGACAAAGTGCATCCCCAGCACCTCATTTCTTGAGAAGGGCAATGCACCTCCCAGCACCCAATCCCCTGGGAAGGGCACCACCTGTCCCCAGCACCCATCCCTTGGGTGCTATGTCCTCCCCAGTGGTGAAGGTGCAGGCATTGTGTTGCAGCCCCTCAAGGGGAAGAATCTCCCCTCTCTGCTAGGACAGGGCGCACCAGTTCAACCAGTTCCCACTCTGCTGCACCCACTGGGCTGGGCACGGGGAGGGGACAGGGATGGGATGGAGGGGAACGGCAGCCCAGGCTTTGCCTCCTCACGGGGAAGGGGGTTGGGAACACCATTCCCAGGGGCTTCCTCGGTCCTTGTGCCGACCGGGAGCCGACGTCGAGCTCTCGGGCTCCAGCCCAGCTCACCGAGGCCCTTTCTTTCCTCCTGGTGAGTCACATCCTCTGATCCAAGCAAAAGGAGTTGACAGGAGGAAAACATTCACCAGCACCAGCCTGGAAGGGTTCCCAAGGCTGAGAACGGGGTGGCAGGAGCGGAGATGGATTTCTGTCCCGACGTGGCTCGCGGAGCTCATTAAGCCCCAGGTCAGGCAGAGGGTCCAGCAGTGCCCAAACCCTGCACCCCTGCTCCGTCAACCCCTCAAGAACCAGGCAAGGCCTTTCCTGACCTCAAGGCTGTTGCTCCCCTCCCCTCCAGCCCCTCTTTCAACCCCAGAGCTCGTTCTTTCCCCTGGAAAATCCGTGCTGAGCAAAAGCTTCCCCTTCCCACGCCTGGTGGGGCCGTGGTCCCCGGCCCTCGCTGGCTCAGCTCACTCTTGTCTCACCCTTGGGAGCTGTGAGAGGTGACTCACGGCCTCCCTTTGCTGCTCAGCCCCACAAAGGGAGGGTTTTGGGGTGGAAAGTCCTTTTTCCCCCATCCTGGGACTTGGATGAGGCCTCAAGTCCCAGCTCCATCCTCTTGTTGCTTCTGCTCTTCTTCCTCTTGAGATTTGGGTTGAGGCTGCACCTGGAGATGCAGTGAAAGCACTCACTGAGGAGGGAATGGGTCTACACAGGGCTGGAAGCAAAGGAAAAGGGAATTGGGGCTCACCTGGGAGCTCCAGCAAGGATGCAAGAGAACTGGGGGCTCATCTTTGCTCCCTGCATTTGAAAGAGGGAACAGGGTGGTGAATCTCTGCACTTTGGGATTTTCCAGACCCTCATCAGAGCAAAGTGGTTTTTCCCCCCCTATCACAGCCCCTGGGGTTTTAATTTCCCAGCTCCAGGTGCCACCAAACCCCCTCCCTGCTCCCAGGATGGGAGGACACAACAGGAAGCAAGCAGATCCCCAGCCCCTTCCCCGGGGTCCCTGCCCTCAGCACGGGGCTGGGAGCTCATTCCCAGCAGCCCAGCAGTGGGAATCTGGTGTGTTTATTTGCAATCCAGCGTTGACCCCGGGACTGGGAGGAGAATGAGTCAGCTTCCAGTTCAGGGCAGGATTCCTCATCAGGCCTCTCCTTTCAGCTAAAATAAGCTCCAGTTTGGAGATGCAGCAATGAATTCGTCTCATTAAACTGGCATTTGCAACCAGCCACAGGCTGCAGCCTCTCCACTCAGACACTTCTGGTGCAAAGTGGGATGGAAAGCAGCAGAGCCCAGGAAGGGTTGGCTTGCAGGAATCACTCACAGAGCTCTGGGGTCTGTGGGCTCCAGGAGGACCTTGCCCAGGTCCCTGAGGAGCTCAGTTTACAGACTCATGGAATGGTTTGGGTTGGAAGAAACCTCCAAGCCCACCCAGTTCCACCCCCCTGCCATGGGCAGGGACACCTCCCACTGGATCAGGGGGCTCCAAGCCCCATCCAACCTGGCCTTGAACACCTCCAGGGATGGGGCAGCCACCACTGCTCTGGGCAACCTGGGCCAGGGCCTCCCCACCCTCATTGTGAAGAATTTCTTCCTGATGTCTGATCTAAATCTTCCAATTTAAAGCTGTTCCCCCTCGTTCTGTCACTTCTCCTGCTGAAGCCCCCAAAGGGTTAACAGCCATCCCTGGTGCTGCCTCTGCACAAGGTGGTTCCTGGTTCCCAAGGGCAAAGCCTTCACCCACCCCCTGATTGCTCTGCTCTGGGGATGCCCGAGGGCACACACAGCTCCTGCTCTGATGGATGTCAGCCTGCACAGCTCCAGGGCTGTGGGAGGGAATGAGGGACTCTGGGAGCATCCTTATCCTTCCAGAGCCTGCTCTCAACCTCTCTTCCCTCCTCGACCATGCTCTTCTGCCCTGGTCACCCCTGAAAACTTCCTCTGGGAGCCTATTCCTCTCTGCCACCTCCAGCCCAGGCTGCAAAGCAGGAGATGAAGCTGCAGGAGACAGCTCCAAGCCCCATCCAACCTGGCCTTGAACCCCTCCAGGGATGGGGCAGCCACCACTGCTCTGGGCAACCTGGGCCAGGGCCTCCCCACCCTCATGGTGAAGAATTTCTTCCTAATGTCCAATCTAAATCTTTCCCCTTCCACTTTTAAATCCTTTCCCCTCATCCTGTCCCTCCAGGCCCTTGGAAGAAGCCCCTCCTCAGAGCTGGATGCTTTCCCCATGGACAAGGACAACCCATCAGTCCCTTAAGTGCTCATCTCACAGCCAAGTCCCTCTCAGAGGATGCTGTGGCCCAGAAGAATGAAGCAAGAATCCATCCCAGGAGGGAGGCAGCTGAGCGAGGTGCAAACGTGACCCCATAAATCCCTCTGCCCCAAACCTCCCCATCACTACTGGGGGCTGATACTGGGCTGGCAGCATCGCCCTGGATCCGTGCTGGAGAGATGGTACCCACGATGCTGGAGCCTTGATGCCCACGATGCTGGAGCACTGGTACCCAGGATGCTGGAGTGATGGTACCCACGATGCTGGAGCACTGGTACCCATGATGCTACCCATGATGCTGAAGACCTGGTACCCACGATGCTGGAGTGATGCTACCTATGATGCTGGAGTGATGGTACCCATGATGCTGGAGCACTGGTACCCATAATGCTGGAGACCTGGTACCCAAAATGCTGGAGCACTGGTACCCATGATGCTGGAGTGTTGGTACCCACAATTCTGGAACATTGGTACCCACAATGCTGGAGACCTGGTACCCAGGATGCTGGAGCATTGGTACCTACAATGCTGGAGTGATGCTACCCACAATTTTGAAGACCTGGTACGCAGGATGCTGGAGTGATGCTACCCATGATGCTGGAGTGATGCTACCCAGGATGCTGGAGTGATGCTACCCAGGATGCTGGAGCGTTGGTACCCAGGATGCTATAGCGTTGGTACCCACGATGCTGGAGCGTTGGCAGCCACGCTGCTGGAACACTGGTACCCACGATGCTCCAGCCTGGCATATCTTCCCTGGGTTGCCAAAGCAACCACAGAAACACAACAAACAGCAACAACACGCAGCAGACAGTCGGCAAACATTCCCCTCTTATTTTCTCCCCGGTTTGGTTTGTGCTTTTTCCCCTCTCCCACGAGGAAGCTGCTACCATCGGAAAGGAACAATATTACTCTTAAGCTCCTTGAGCCTGAGCCATCCCAGAGGGAGCTGCAGTCCAAAACTCCCAGAGCTGCTGGGAAAAGTGGCTCCTTCTGGGAAGGAACCCAGGAAATCCATGCTGAACCCCAAATCCGATGTGGACAGGGTTGCACTGCTCACCTTGGTGCTGCAGGTGAGGTTTTGGTGTGCTGAAAAAAATCGAGGCTGTGGCAAAGCCAGGTTGGCCAAGGAAGGTGAATCCCTCCTCCTTGGCAGCTGTGGTGCTTCCTTGGGATGATGGGATGTCCTGATCTCGGGGTTGGGATGCGCCTGGTGCTGAATTTACATCACTCTCTATCCAACAGTGTGGTTTAAGGGGGGGGTACTGGACTCAGCACCCTTTTGCACAGGGCATGGAGCACCTGAGCATCCTCAAAGATGAAGGAGAAGGAGGTAAAGGATGTGGACACAGTGGGTGCACCTGTGGAGGGGCTGTGGGTGCACGGGCACCTCAGCCCAAACCCTGCCACCTCCTTAGGAGGGGGGTAAAGGGGTGCAGCGTGGGGCACAGGATTTCAAACCAGGAGTAGAGTCGCTGCAGGACCTGATGCCAGGGAGAGCCACGCTCTGGGAGTGATGCCCTTGAGCCAGGCTGCCCAGCACCAAGGATCCCAGCTCCTGCTCCAGCAGGTCCAGCACCAAGGATCCCAGCTCCCCCTCCACCAGGTCCAGCAGCCTCCAAGCTGGCAAACCCAGGACTGTCAGCAGCTTTCTGAGCCCAGTTTAGCAACTTTTCATCCTTTTTGGGTTGGTGGGTTCCTTTGAGCTTCCTGGAGTAGGCAAAGATATTTAGCCATTAGGAAGAAATTTTAGTCATTAGGAAAGAATTTTAGACATCAGGAAGAAATTCTTCACAATGAGGGTGGGGAGGCCCTGGCCCAGGTTGCCCAGAGCAGTGGTGGCTGCCCCATCCCTGGAGGTGTTCAAGGCCAGGTTGGATGGGGCTTGGAGCCCCCTGATCCAGTGGGAGGTGTCCCTGCCCATGGCAGGGGGTGGAACTGGGTGGGGGCCTTCACCCCCATGCCTTGGTCACACTTTGTCCCAGATCCAGACTGTGCGCCCTGGGATTGGCGTCACCAGTTCATCCCTCCAACTGGGATGCAAACACCAGCCACGTTGGCAGCACACCCAGAATGCTCTGAGCTGGAAGGGACCCACCAGGACCACGCAGTCCAACTCCTGGCCCTGCACAGGACAACCCCAGCATTCACCCTGTGGGGCTGAGGGTGTTGGCCAAATGCTTCTGGAATATTGTCAGGCTGTGACTGCTTCCCTGGGGAGCTGTTCCAGTGCTCCAACACCCTCTGGGGGAAGAACCTTCTCCTAATGTCCAACCTAACCCTGACACATCTTCTTGCCATTCCCTCAAGTCCTATCCTTGGTCAAGAAACCTTTGGCCAAGGCCCTCAGCCCCACGGGGTGAATGTTGGGGTTGTCCTGTGCAGGGACAGGAGTTGGACCGGATGATCCTTGTGGGTCCCTTCCAACTCAGAGCATTCTCTGGTCACCAGAGAGAGAGAGGTCACATCCAGGACCCCGCGGTGGGGTGCTGCTGGTACCCATCGTCCTGCAGGATGCTCGGAGCACCCAGGGTGCACAGCACCCGCAGCACCCACAGCACCCAGAGCCGCTGCCTGGGTCCTGCTGCCGCTTTCCCCCGGCTTGCAATGACACCTAGTGGAGCTGCCTTGGGAAACGGCTCAGCCTGAGCCAGCCCACGAGTCTCCCTCTGCATCTCCAGGGATTAATTTCAACCCTCCAACCTCCTCTTCAAAACGCGTGGGCAGGAGGCAAGAGCCAGCACCCAATTTCCGAGCCGGGGCTGCTCAGGACTCAGCTTTCCAGGAGCCACAAAAATCACCTTTTCCACAGCAACGCTGAGTCCCCTCCGGGCCGTGCGGAGCCGGATGCACGACCTGTTCTTAACGAAGAGCCTGGGGTTGCGATCGTTAATGCAAAGCTTTTTACCTCAGGCTCGACCTCCACCCCCAAAACCATCACAGATAAATGGTTTTAGGGTGCCAAATCCTGTTCCTGCAAAGCCAACTCTGCTGGAGGAGGTGGCTGGTGGCAAACAAACCCACCGAGCCGCGGCCGGAGAAGGAGCCGTTCCTCTTCCTCTGAAAGCACGGAATTAGAACTGTGGAATGGGTTGGGTTGGAAGGGACCTCAAAACCCACCCAGTTCCAACTCCCCTGCCACGGGCAGGGACACCTCCCACTGGATCAGGGGGCTCCAAGCCCCATCCAACCTGGCCTTCAACACCTCCAGGGATGGGGCAGCCACCACTGCTCTGGGCAACCTGGGCCAGGGCCTCCCCACCCTCACAGCAAAACATTTCTCCCCAAGATCTCATCTCAATCTCCCCTCTTTCAGCTCCAAACCCTTCCCCCTCATCCTGTCCTTGCACTCCCTGATCAAGAGCCCCTCCCCAGCTTTCCTGGAGCCCCTTTCTCTCCTGGGAGGCTGCTCTGAGGTCTCCCCAGAGCCTTCTCTTCTCCAGACTCAACAACCCCAGCTCTCCTCATAGCAGAGGTTCTCCAGCTCTTGGATCATCTCCGTGGCCTCCTCTGGACTCTCTCCACCAGCTCCAGGTCCTCCCTGTGCTGGGGACTCCAGAACTGGACACAGGGCTCCAGGTGGGGTCTCAGGGGAGCGGAGCAGAGGTGGACTCCCCTCCCTTGCCCTGCTGCTCCCACTGCTCTGGGTGCAGCCCAGGGCTGGGTAACCAGAAGATGAATACAAGGCAATGCCCACCAGGCACCCACAGCTCCCAGCACCCTTGTCCTGCAGCTGGTGCAGCACCCAAGAGGTTAATGGTAAAAGTGGAAGAAGGCTGCAGCTCGATCCCAATTCATCCCAGTCGAGCTATAATCATAGTCTTTAGGAGATGTAATCATAGTATTTGTTGAAGAATTAAGCGTGGCTGAAAGTGGCCTAAATTCAATGCAAGAGCTGATTTGAAGCCTCAGCATCTGACTCAGTTTTGAGGGAGCTTGGATGGGAACAATTCCCATCACCCCAAGAGAGGGCACCTTGCCTGGGGGAGAAGGTGCTGCAGGAAATGCCAAAGAGCACCCAGTGAGGGAAAAAAAAGGAGGGGCAGGTGAGGTTTAAGGAGCAAAAAGATCCACGTTGTGGTTTTATTTTATGCATATTTATTGAGATTAAATAAAAGTCAGCAAAGATGGGATGAGCAGTGCTTGGGGCTTTTATGACAGATGGGAAAGAAAGAGATACATAAAAGCACAGGTACAAACATCACTTTCCAACGACAAGACAGACAGACACCAAGATATTCAGGTACCATTGAGCCAGCCTGAGGTGCCAAGGCTGCTACCAAAGCAAGGATGGAGATTCCCAACTCAGGTTTCCCCCAAATATTCCTTCCTGGAGCAGGTTTGAGACCTCCTGCTCCTGTGCCTGAATGAGATGAGGCTGGGAGGAGGCTTGGGCCCACCACCAGCTCCTTCTCCATCAGGTGGAAGGAGCTTCCAGAGAGAGAAAGTGCTATAAAAGCAGCCGTGGCCAAACTAATTAAAACTAATTAAGCACCAGAGCAAATTAAGATGGGACAGAACAGCCTGGCTGGGACAGGCATCCACGTGGTCCAGGAGAGGTCCCTTCTCTAATTCCCTAAGGCATCCCTTGGGCAGCAGTGGCTCTGGGCCACCCTCCTCTGTTTTTAGCTCCAGCCTGGCAGTGAAATTCATTTTTCAACCTCAAAATTCTCCAATTGCACCTTAATTTACAAGAGAAGAGCCCGTGGGTGCCTTCACAAGAAGTTATTGCCTACATACAGAGCTAGGGAGAACATGAAGTCTACTTCTGACCTCTCCCCATCCTCAGTGGGAGGAAATAAAATGATATATATTAGAATATTTTTATTTCATTATTAAAAGAGGTGCAGTGCTCAGCAATCCTTGGTGTCCCTGAGAAAGCAGCAATGCAGGAACTAAAAAAACAGCCAAAATACCCCAAAAACTACATTTTAAAAGCCCCCTGTGCTGCAGAAGCTGTGGCAGCCGCATCCTTCCTGCAGGAGGGTCGGGTACCAACTCGCGCCAGCGCGAGCCACAGGGGCAAAGATGCTCCAAACCACCATCAATTTGGGGGTGTCCAGGGCTGGGGCTGAGCTCTGAGTCTTCTTCTCACCCCAGTTGGGCACCGTTGGCTGGAGATGCCCAAGGATGTTGCGCCCAATGCAAGCAGCAGCTTTCAGCACCGCAGGGGAGGGGTTGCCCAAGGACCACCAACCCCGAGGTTTCTCTTTGGTAGGTTGGCAGCACCTCCTGCCCCCACCCATAGCCCTTCCCCACCCCCCCAAATTCCTGTTACTTCTTGAAGAACTTCTTGTTGAGGAGGAAAATGAGCAGGTTGACGTTGACCTTGGCCTTATCAAACATCTTCATGACGGCGACACCCTCGTATTGCAGCTGCAGCAGGTCCTGGGGGAGAGGTGACCATCACCACCACCAGCCAGGGATGTCCCACCCCCAGCACCCAGCTTGAAGCACCCCCTTGGATGCTCCAAACATCTCTGCAAGCACCAAGATGGGTTTGCATCAGGACACAGGGCAAGGAGGTGCACGGCAGCTCAGAGCGGGGCTCCCAAGGGCTCTCCAGGTGGTCCCCAAACCCAAGGAGATGTGGGGACACCGTTCATCCCCTGCACCCCAAGGCTGTGGTGGCCTCGCTGGCACCAGCAGCAGTTCAAGGATGGGCTTTCCCCACCTGGTAGTGCAGCTCAAACCGCTCCATGTCGATCCCCATGAACTTGGCCTTCACCTGGAACCTTCCAGACACCTCACAGGGGATGATGTCAAAAATGACATTCTTGAACCTGAAGGGACAAGAGCCACCCACCGATGAAAGGGTCTTCAGGGCTTTAACTCAACCAGGAGCTGGCCAAACGCCCATCACAACCCCTCGAGGCCAGACCCACAGCCCAAAACCCTCCCTCCAAATCCCAGCTCTTCCTGATCTCCCGATAAAAACCCACAACATCTCACCTCATCCTGGAGGACGATGGTGGGCCCAAGTCAACCCTCCTCCCAGGCCATTTCCCTCTACCTGCCCAAGCTTTGCACCACAAGAGCTCATCCCGTGGGCCAGGGGCTACCTACTGGCCCAGTGGCAAGTCCTCGATCTCCAGCAGCACCCCCTTCTCCAAGAGCCGCGCCGCCGTGTAGCGCAGGGACTGCAGCTTCTTGTTCTTCCTGCTGACCCTTGAAGAGAAGGGACCGAGAGCTCAGAGCTCATCTCCAGCCACAGGCAAACCCTCAGACCCCCAACAGCTCCAGAATCATGGAATGAGACCTCAAAGTCCATCCACTTCCCTCCCATCACCACGGGCAGGGACACCTCCCACTGGATCTGGGGATCCAAGCCCCATCCAACCTGGCCTTGAACACCTCCAGGGATGGGGCAGCCACCACTGCTCTGGGCAACCTGGGCCAGGGTCTCCCCATCCTCATGGTGAAGAATTTGTTCTAAATCTTCCATCTTTCAGCTCAAAACCCTTCCCCCTCATCCCATCCCTGCACTCCCTGACCAAGAGCCCCTCCTCAGCTTTCCTGGAGCCCCTTTCAGTCCTGGGAGGCTGCTCTAAGGTCTCCCCAGAGCCTTCTCTTCTCCAGACTGAAGAACTCCCAGCCTGGCCACACAGCAGAGGTGCCCCCCATGATCATCTTCGTGGCCTCCTCTGGACTTGCTCCAACAGCTCCAGGTTCTTCCTGTGCCGGAGACTCCAGAACTGGACCCAGGGCTCCAGATGGGGTCTCCCCAGAGGGGGCAAAGGGACAGAATCCTCTCCAGACAGCAACTTGAACTCAATGTTTCTTATTAAGGCAACGTACCTGTTGCTGGCTGCCAGGTTGTCAAGGCAGGTCTTGATGTACTGGTTGTAATAATCAATTTGCTCCTCATAAAACAAGGTCTTGGCATTGAGGCCCTGCAGGGTCTGTCTCAGCTTCAGGAGCTCCCCTTTGCGGCGCTGCCGGTACCTCCGCTGGTTGCGGATGTCCTGGAAGAAACCAAGCCAAAGAAAAGCAGATGTATCTCAACATCTTAGGGCTATGAAGGTGATCCAAAGGCACCTCCTGTAGGAGGACAGGCTGGGAGAGTTGGGGTTGTTCACCCTGGAGAGGAGAAGGCTGTGGGGAGAGCTTAGAGCAGCCTCCCAGGACTGAAAGGGGCTCCAGGAAAGCTGGGGAGGGGCTTTTTCCAAGGGTCTGGAGTGATGGGATGAGGGGGAAGGGATTTAAATTGAAAGGGGGAAGGTTTGGATTGGACATTGTGAAGAAATTCTTCATGATGAGGGTGGGGAGGCCCTGGCCCAGGTTTCCCAGAGCAGTGGTGGCTGCCCCATCCCTGGAGGTGTCCAAGGCCAGGTTGGATGGGGCTTGGAGCCCCCTGATCCAGTGGGAGGTGTCCCTGCCCATGGGACTGGAACTGGATGGGCTTTGAGGTCCCTTCCAACCCAACCCATTCCACGATTCCATGACCTCATTCTGAGCTTTATCAAAGCTCCAAAGCGGGATCTCAGGTGGGTTTGTAGAGGTGACCCCTCCCAAGCCCACCTTGGCCAGCTCGTCGATGAGCTCCTGGTACTGATGGGCAGAGTCCACCAGCCCCAGGGTCTCCAAGCGCCGCAGGTTGCGGATGATCTTCCTCTTCTTCTCCTCCAGGGACAGTTGGTTGTTGGCAGCCAGGGAGCGGTTCCGTTTCAGCTTGGCAGGGGTCTGGGCGTCCCGCAGCGCTCGGCAGCGCACCAGGTGCTCATGGGAGGCTTCCTGGGGACCAGAAGGAGACGTGACTGGAATTGGACACGAAGAGATGGAGCCATCAACGCCCCCTCTCCACACACAGACATTGATATGAGTCTCTCCTTGCCCAAAACGTGGTGTTTTCTCTGAAAAACAGAGCCCAGCCTTTGAGATGAGCTGGGCAGCTTCTTGCTGAAGGTTTGTTTGCCCAAGATTTCAGCACATCCCCATGAATCCCACCTCATGCTCCGAGGCTCGTGTCCACAGGATCTCCGGGAGGGAATCTCCTGGCTGGGACTGGATCACGTCCACCAGCATCTGCTTGGTGCTGAAGACCAGAAGGAGAAATCAAACATCTGTCTGGACCATCACCCTCTTCCACCAGACACGTTTAGTTGCCTTCCAAGAGTTTTCTGCCTCCCCTTGGGCATCCCAGTTGGAATCCCAACTCCCAGCAAGCTCCCCTGAAGCCCCAAGGGCCCATCCTCACCTCAGCATCAAGCTCTTCGTGTCGCTCTCCTCGCTGTTGGCCGCTGGCACCAGCTTGCCCGTGAGGGTGAGGGAGATCTCCAGTTTGCTGAGTTGGGACAGCACCTGCTCGGCACTGGTGTCCACCAGGGTGGCAACGTTGTCCCCTACAAGGGCAAAGAGAGCTCAAGTAGTCACATTGGGCCCAGGAGAGCTGGATTGCCCACGCCCAAAGCAATCATAGAAACATGGAATGGGTTGGAAGGGACCTCAAAGCCCACCCAGTCCCACCCCCTGCCATGGGCAGGGACACTTCCCACTGGATCAGGGGGCTCCAAGCTCTATCCAACCTGGCCTTCAACACCTCCAGGGATGGGGCAGCCACCACTTCCCTGTGCCAGGGCCTCCCCAACCTCACAGGAGAACATTTCTTCTTAAGATCTCATCTCAATCTCCCCTCTTTCACCTCAAAACTATTCTCCTCGTCCTATCCCTGCAGGAATGAAATTCATCCCCATCTCCATCCTCCTCCTGCCAGGGGGTTGGTGGCTCCCAGAGCTCTACCCACCAACAAGAGATTGGACTGTAGGAAGCTCATCAAGGTCTTCCAGAAGCTCATGCAGGGGGTCTCCGTGCTGGGGCGCGATGGAGTCCTGGTGCTCGAGCAGGAGCTGGATGGGACAAGGGAGGAGAATCAGTGGCAGGAGAAACCGTGAGTTATGAGGTTGAGGAAAGGACAAGCAGAGGAGAACCTGCAGAATCTTGATTATTTGCCTGCTTGAAAAGGAAAAGAATTCCAGGAGGAGCTGTGTGGTGGTGGGATACGGAGGAACGGGATGAATCCCAGTGGAAAGCCCAGGGGTTGGGAGCAGAAATGGAGCCTCCTTGCTTGCAGATGAGCTCGATGCCCTCACCTTGTGTGTGTTGATGAGTTCCCCCACTGTGATGTAGATGACCGGCCTGGCCACGGCCACCATCTCCGAGTACTCATCCATATTAAACCTCTCTTCTGGCTCAGGGACGCAGCAGGCGGCGGAGATGAACCTCCTGCAGAGAAGGGACCTCTTCAGCCAACCCCAAAAACCCCTTCCACCTCCTTGTGGTGGTCCTCCCAGCACGAGTTGCCCACCTGAACTTGTCGTGGGTCTCCTCCAGGTAGTGGTTCACCCCCCAGAGATGCCCGTTCTCGCCATCGAAGGCCTTGCGGGCGGCCGCGTGCTGCAGCACCTTGGCGACGGAGCCCAGGTTGCGGCGGTGCTCGGGGTGCAAGGTCACCCCAGCGGAGATGTCCACGACGTCGAAGGCCTCAGGGGCCACCACGGCCGGGTTCATGAAGCGGTAGTAGAGCAGGTTCCCCACGATCTAGGGGCAAGAGATGGGTTGGATGTTGGGGAACACACGGCCTGGCGTCCAAGGAGGTGGAAAGTTGGCTGGTGGGACCCTCCCAGAGAGGACAACAGTGCTGAGAAGAACCCATCCTTGGCATTTCCTTAGCAGCTCAAGGAAAACGTTGAGTTGAAGGCATTAAGTCAAGAGGACTTGACCTTCTGTGAAGGATCCTTCACAGACAGGCACGGTTGAACCCCACCAAGCCACTCAGAGCCCCCCAGTCCCATGGTACCTTGTCAATCTCCTCCAGCGAGGCCTTGGGGAATTTCTCAACCAAGGATGTCCTCAGGATTTTGGCCACGTAGCGCATCCCATAGCTGAGGCAAGGGCAGGGAGAGGTCCATCAGCATGTGGGACAGCACCAGGCTCAGCCACCCTGCCCCATCCCTGCTACCCACCACCCAAAGAGCAGCAAGGCCCCAGCTTTGGGGTGATGGAGGAGCCCATAGAAGAGTCTGGAGGCCACAGCATCCCTCAGCTCCCTCCTTTATCACCCCAGATAGCCCCGGAAGAAGCTTTCAACCTCCAAGATCACCACAAAGTTCAGCTTCCTCCTTGCAGAGGAGGCAACACCAGCAGTGAAGCGCTCAGGAATGGAGCAGCAAGCAGGAGCAGAAGAAGAAGCACCCACTGATATTTGGATTTCTCATTGTTGACCACTCAGTAACTCGTTCCCACAGGAGATAAGGGGCCAGGAAGCCCCCCATGACCCAACCTCCCTCTCCAAGACCTTGCTGAAGCTGCCTTCAAGCCATCAAGAGATGTGGATGGAAACCACCGAGACACGTACGGGATCTTGTCTACAGAAGAGGTGATGGCAGAGACAAACTTGTCCGTCATCGCGAGGAGGTTGTGGATAGAGATATCCAACCGTCTCTGGACCTCGGGGTGGCTGAGGGCCTGCTCAGGGCTGACCTCGTAGGGGAGCTTGCTGTGGATGGAAGACAAGGTCCCCATCACCATCCCAACGTCCATCAAGGTGGTGATCCTCAGCCTCCCTGCCCACGGTCTGACCTTTTCTGCCCGCTCTGCGACTCGGTCTGGTTGATCCACGCCTTGTAGATGTCCACAGGGTCGGTGCGGATGCTGAGGGTCTTGTCCCGTAGGACCTCCTGCACTGGGCCACCCAGGATCTGCCGCAGGGCGTTCTGCCCGCGTGCGTTGCGGTAGAAGCTGACCACCATCCGGATCACCGTGGCGTTCCCAGTCAGGATGTCATGGATGAGATCCACCTTGGACCTGGGGAGAGAGACAGGATGGATGGGATGAAGGCGATGGACCACTGTGTTTGTCCTAGAGAGGCTGAGGATGGATACTGGGACAAGTTTCTCCACTGAAAGAGCGGTGAAGCATTGGAAGAAGTTGCTCAGGGCAGTGGTGGAGTCTCCATCCCTGGAGGGGTTCAAAAAAATGTGTAGAAGTGGCACTTTGGGACATGATTCAGTGGGCACGGTGGGGTTGGATGAACTTAGAGGTCTTTTCCAACCTTGAGGATTCCACGATTCTCCAGCACAGGAGGATCTGCATCCAAGCTGATGCTCCTGGTTGAGCCTCTTCCCAGACCTGTCCCCAGACCAGGCCACCCACCTGATCTCCTCCTGCAGTGCTGCTTTGAAGAGCTGGAGCAGCAGATAAGCCTCCCGTGGGTTGGACGCGTAGTTGTAAAGCGTGAAGACCACCGACTCCATGAACTTGGTGGACTTGTTCTGGGGCATCTGGAAGATCAGCCTGGCCAAGTACACGGGCTGTGTCTGCAGGGGTGAGGAACACCGAGCTAACCCCACGTGTCTTGAGGTGGCAGGGGGTCCCCATACTGTTCCCTCCCAAGCTGTGGTGGGCACAGCAGAGCTCCAGCAGCCCCACCTGCAGAAGGTAGAAGAGATGTTGGTAGGCCTCCAGCTTCTGCCGCTTGTCCTTGCTCAGCGACTTGAGCCCCTTCTGCTTGTCTATGGCCATCATCTCCGAGAGCTGCTCCTTGTTCTTCCTGGTCAGCTTCTTGCAGTGGGACACCACCTCCTGGAGCCGTGTGGGAATGGAAAGACAAGCGTTGGTGACAAGCTTTGACCTTCAGCCCAGCTTCTGGGGAAACCTCAGTGTTCCCCAACCTCTTCAACCGCTTTAGAAGCAAAGCAGAGAGAAGTTCAAGCTGTGATGCCAAATGAGGACCAGCTTTGTGCTGGTTGAATGTCTTGGGCACTACAGTAGAGCTGTGTGAGGTGTCTGAAGTTCTTCCCCCACCTGCAGCGTGATCCTGTTCTTGACCAGCAGCCCAATCTTGATGTCCATGAGGTCCAGGTCGCTCTCCAGTTGCTGGTTGGCACGGATCCTCTTCACCACCTCCTCCTGCAGCCGCAGCACCTCCGACTCCTCCCAGAAGTCGTGCTGGCTCTGCTCCAGCAAGTGGATGAAGCGCCGGACGACGCTCAGCGGAGGGCTCCCGGCATGGACTGCAGCAAAGCACGGCACCACCATCAACCCTCGTGGGAAAGACAGGGCAGCTGCTCCCACCGTGGGCCCTCAGACACCCCACCACCTCACCGAGACCCCACCACCACCTCCTCACCCAGAGCCCCCCCATCACCTCCTTGCAAAGGAAGCATCTTCTCACAAGACGAGGACATGGGACACAACACCTCCCTGGGAGCCTCTGGGAGCAGAGGGGTGGCAAGAGCAGCCCCAGGGACCATCAAACCTCTGCCACCCTCATACTTGCCACAGGGCCACTGGTACCACCCCCTCCCCATCGCTCAGGGTCAATGAAGGAGGAGACAGAGTCCCCTTCCCAATCCATGACAAGCACTTCCGAGCCGAGCCGGCACTCACCCAGCATCCTGTAATCCCCACGGGCCTTGTTGGCTCGCACGAAAGCCTGGATTTTAATTACAGCTTTAACCTGCCAAGACAACCAAGGGATGGGAGATGTTTCCTCACAGCATCCCTGAAACACGCGGGGAGCAGAGGAGAGATCATGGAATAGTTTGGGTTGGAAGGGACCTCAAAACCCATCCAGTTCCACCTCCCTGCCATGGGCAGGGACACCTCCCACTGGATCAGGGGGCTTCCAGACCCATCAGGCACCTTTTCCTTCCTCCTGCAGGAAGGCACCAGTTTCTCCCTCCAGCTGCACCACGAGCACTCAGAAACAGAGATCAGGGATGCTCAGGATTGTCCCACTCCATCCCCCCAGATGCTGAGAAGCTCCCAGGAGCTGTTCCACACCCCAACCCCTCGCTCACGTTCTGCCTGAAGTAGCGCAGCCTCTCCTGGTACTTTCTCCGAGCCAACCACATCCTCACGCCCGCCTGGATCTGGGAGAGATGTTCAAGCAGTTGGACACTTGGAAGGACTCACTTGGCCAAAGCAAAATGGGTGGAAAGGATGAAAACCATGGGAGATCTTTGCAAGGCTCTCCCCCATCCCCTCAGACCGTGACCAGCTGCCACATCCCACCCCAGCTGCCTCCTTACTGGACAAGGGTGGAAATGCCACGCTCCTTGCCAAGCAAGCAGGAGGTGATGCCCAACGTGGGATCAAAGGGTGAAAGAAGAGCCTTCCAAACCTTTCTCACAGCATCTGTGTTGGCTTGCAGGTAGCACAGCCTCTCCAGGTAAGCTCTGCGCTGCTTGTAGCCTCTCCAACAAGCCTGGGCATGAGAAGAGACAACCAGTTACCGAGATCTCTGCAAGGTCCTTGTGATATCAGGTTGGATTTGGAGAGCACCCAAGGGAAACGGAGGAAATCAGCACCCAACGCGGCTGCTGAAGGAAGAACAAGGCCTGCACCACCCTCTGCTGTTCCTGGGACGAGTTCTTGAAGCAAGGAGTGGTGCTCCCTGGCCCCACTGGAGGATGCTGCAAGCAGCCACCCAGAGGCTGCATCTCCTCACGCAGAGGTGGGGTGGATCCTGGCTGTTCAGGGAGGTCATTGTCCCCCTCTGCTCAGGCCCCACCTTGAGCACTGGGAGCAGTTTTGGGCACCACAGGATAAAAAGGATCTAAAGCTACTGGAGAGTGTCCAGAGGAGGCCACAAAGCTGGTGAAGGGTCTTGAGAGAATGTTGTATGAGGAGCAGCTGAAGTCACTTGGTCTGTTCAGCCTGGAGAAGAGGAGGCTGAGGAGGGACCTCATCGTGGTCTCCAGCTTCCTCACAAGGGGAGGAGGAGGATGTGCTGAGCTCTTCTCTCTGGTGACCAATGACAGGACCCGAGGGAATGGCAGGAAGATGTGCCAGGGAAGGCTTAGGTTGGACACAGGAAGATGTTCTTCACCCAGAGGGTGGTGGAGCACTGGAACAGCTCCCCAGGGAAGCACTCACAGCTGGACAATACTCATCATTTGGCCAACACCCTCAGCCCCACGGGGTGAGTGTTGGGGTTGTCCTGAGCAGGGTCAGGAGTTGGACTGGATGGGCCTGGTGGGTCCCTTCCGACCGGGGTCATCCTGTGATACCTCACCTGGATCCTGCTGGCTGCCGGCTGCTGCTCCCGCAGGACGAGCCGTCGTGCCCTGAATTCCCGACGGACGAGGAAGCCCCTGAGCTGAGCCTGGAGCCTCACCACGAAGCCAACGTTGGCTGCCCACAGGCACCGCCGGTCGTGCGTCGCGGTCACTCGGGTGACGACCGACTGCAGGGACACGATGCGTGAAATCGACCACGACGATGCCACCAAGAGCCCACCACGTCCCACCCTGCCCGTACCTGGATCTCCTCCCGGCTCAGGTGGGTGGTGTTGAGGCCACCATCAGGTGGGCGTTGCCAGCTGCCCTCAAAGGTCTGCAGGCTCAGGTAGAAGTCGGAACCATCCGCCAGCCTGTGCTGGACCCAGCGTGGCTTCTCACGCCCTGCGCGTCGAGATGGAGAGGTGTTTCTCCACCCAAATGTCCTGGGCAGGGGTGAACCCCAGGCTCCTGGTGGAGGGGGAAGTCCTTGCAGCCCCCAAGCTCTTACCTGCTTGTTTCTTGGTGGCCACCAGCGCCTCCAGCTGCTCCTGGTAGGCCGTGGCACAGGCGCTCACCAGGCCGCACAGGGCCACGTCGGGGTTACGCAGCACCCGCAGGGTCTGCGCCGCCTTCCCCTCCTTGATGGCCTGGTTGATGGCAGCGGTGCCCAGAGCCACTGCAGGAGCAAAAGGGGTTCATGTAAGCTCTTTCTCCCCTCCCCACGAGCTCCTTCTCACCTCCCACCCCTCAGCAGCACCCTTGGTGGGGCCCAGCACCCAACCAGGCAGACCACTCACTCCTCCTGGCTGCCGCCGTGTCCTCGTTGGCTCTGCAGACCCCTTCCTGGATCTCTTCCCACCAAAGCACAGCTCCATCATCCTCCGTGGCCTGTGAAACAGGAGGGAAGAGGGGGTCAAGGAGCTCCTTTGGGGTGAATCAAGCACAGCATCACCAGTTGGTCAAGGGAGGGGATTGTCCCACTCTGCTCCACGCTGGGGTGGGTCCACCTTGAGTGTTGAGGGCAGTTTTGGGTGCTGCACTATAAAAAGGGTCTAAAGCTACTGGAGAGCATCCAGAAGAGGCCTCAAAGCTGGGGAAGGGTCTTGAGGGGATGTTGTATGAAGAGCAGATGAAGTCACTTGGTCTGTTCAGCCTGGAGAAGAGGAGACTGAGGGGGAACCTCATCACGGTCTCCAACTTCCTCACAAGGAAAGGAGGAGGCATCGAGCTCTTCTCTCTGGTGACCAATGATAGGATCCAAGGAATGGCAGGGAGATGTGCCAGGGGAGGGTTAGGATGGACATCAGGAAGAGGTTCTTCCCCCAGAGGGTGGTGGAGCACTGGAACAGCTCCCCAGGGAAGCAGTCACAGCTTGACAATATTCCAGAAGCTTTTGGCCAACACCCTCAGCCCCACAGGGAGAATGTTGGGATTGTCCTGTGCAGGGCCAGGAGTTGGACTCGATGGTCCTTGTGGGTCCCTTCCAACTCAGGTCATTCTCTGCTTCTGAGCTGTGCAGAAGGGCTTCAGCCACACTGCTCTTGCACTCTGTTGGGTGCTGCCCCACGAAGGGGCAAGGGCCGTGGTACCAGAGCAGGTGCCACCTCACCTGGGCTTTCAGCCTTCGTGCCCGGGCCAGGACATGGTGGTAACGCCGCGCGGTCGGGAGGGTGACATCGGGCAGGGCAGCTGCCGGCAGCAGCAACGCCGCCAGCGTCTTCTCCGGGTCCGCCTGCACCAGGGCCTCGTTGATCAACCGGACAGCGAGGACACCTGCCCGGGAGGGAAGGGACACAAGGGTCACCCCCCATGAAGCTCCAGACACTCAAGGGCAGTGTGAGGTTCTCCAGTGTCTACTGAGGGCTGGGCTCTGCAAGAGTCGGGCTGAAGAACAGTGTCTCAACATGGCCATGAGGGACTTGGAGAGACACCAAGAGCTTTGATGGAAACAGCAGCATGGTACAGGTGTTTAAAAAAAGAATAACGAGTTTTTAAGGGACAGGTTTTAGTGGATGAGGGGTGTGGTTGGACTCAATCTCAGAGGTCTTTTCCAACCAGAAGATTCTATGATTCTCAGTGAGATCTCCCCATCATCACAGATCAGGACAGAGGACCAGCAGGACACTGTTCTGGACTTGGGACCATAGGGATGCCTTTGGACCTGTGGTGGGAGCTACAATCCTCTTCCCTCCCTTTTCTTTCCCACTCTATCCAGTGCCACTTTGATTGAATTATAACCCCTTGGCATTTTGGTCGCCTTAACTTTGCGCTTCAAGGTCACGGTAAAGGAATCACCACAAGTCCAACGAGTGGACCGTGAGAGCTCCCAGTGCCACCTCCCTCCTGGAGAGCTGGCAGAACCCCCTGCTCCACCAGACCCCAGCCAGCTGGGACTCACGCTCGTTTTCATCTTGCACTGATGAATTGGTGGCATTAATGCAGTCCTGAATGTCATTCCAGCTCAGAAACTCAGTTCCTGCTTTCCCAAGTTGTCCTTTCCGTTGCAGTAAGTCCTCAAAATACCTGCAGGAGGGACACAAGGCAGCGGCTCAGGGCACTGGAAGCAGGAGCAGTGCCTGGGGAGAAGATAATGGTAGAGTCATGGAATGGGTTGGGTTGGAAGGGACCTCAAAGCCCATCCAGTCCCACCCCCTGCCATGGGCAGGGACACCTCCCACTGGATCAGGGGGCTCCAAGCCCCATCCAACCTGGCCTTGAACACCTCCAGGGATGGGGCAGCCACCACTGCTCTGGGCAACCTGGGCCAGGGCCTCCTCACCCTCATCATGAAGAACCTCTTCCTAATCTTCCCCCTTCCAATTTAAAGCTGTTCCACCTCATCCTGTCACTTCAGACCCTTGGAAAATCCCCTCCCCAGCTTTCCTGAAGCCCCTTTCAGTACTGAAAGGCTGCTCTAAGGTCTCCCTGGAGCCTTCTCTTCTCTTCTTCCAGAAGGCACATGGTGAAACAAGCCCACATAAAGCCAAAGCCCCCTGACAGTCGACTCCCAAGGGATTGTCCACACCCCCAACCCCAGGGAGGTGGTGGAGTCCCCATCCCTGGAGGTATTCAAAAGATGGGTGGATGAGATGCTCAGGGATCCGGTTCAGTAGCGGACGGAGATGGTTGGACTCGATCTCAAAGGCCTTTTCCAACCAAGTGGTTCTATGAAACACAGACACCGTCTCCTCACCGCTGGGCATTGGTCTCCTCCACAGCAGAGAGGCCCAAGGCAGAGCTGACCAGGCTGTTCCAAAGTCCAGAGGCATCCCTGGCGTCCAAGGCTCGGTTGACCAACGCCACAGCCGAAAGCATCTCCACAGCCACAAAGAGCTCCTCCTGCCCCAGCTCACCCTGTGAGGGGTGGGCAGGTAGAGACACCCCTTGGACCCCATCCTCCAGCCCCAGAGGCACCACCAGGTGAAGGAGAAGGATCCTCCATCCCAGCAGTCCCTACCATCACTGATGGGACCCCAAGCCTGTTCCTGGAGAACCTCTCACCTGCGGGTGTTGGCGCTGCAGCAGGGTCAGTTGGTGCTGGTAGAGGGAGGCAGCGAGGGGGAAGACGTCGGGGAGCTGCGCCGCAGGGTCCTTCAGAGCTTCCAAAGTCTCAGAAGGCATTCCACGACGGATGGCAGCGTTGATCCTGCTCACGGCCTGCAGCACTGAGGGAGACACCAGGGTGAGCTGGTTGTAGAAGGTGACAATGTCCCCATCTGCCTTGGGACACTTCATAGAATCATAGAATGTCCTGAGTCGGAAGAGACCCACGAGGATTAAATCCAACTCCTGTCCCTGCATGGGACAACCCCAATGTTCACACCACGTCTGAGGGTGTTGTCCAAATGCTTCTGGAATATTGTCAGGCTTGGTAGGCAGCAGGGCCACCACCTCCAGGGGATGCACTGGGTGGCAAAGCCCACCACGAGCACCATGTCCATCCCAGCTACTCACTGGCTCTCTCCTCCTCGCCCTTCTTGTTGGCTGTGAGGATCCCTGCTTCCACCTCCTCCCTCTCCAGCAGGTCCACGTAGCCCAGCTCCTGCAGTGGGCAGAAAGAGGGGCTTCTGGTCTCACACCCAGGTCCTGCTCATGCTGGTGGAGCACTCACTCTCAGACCCCTTGCAGGAAGCTGCCGATTCACAGGGAGGATCCCCCGTGCCCAAGGAGAACCTGAGGATCACTCAAGTTCTGGGATTCCACCTGCCCACAGGTTCCTACCAGTGCCTTCTGCTCACGGTCCATGCTGAGCTGCTCCAAGTAGAGGTCGAGGTTGTCCCTCTGGAGGCACCGCAGGGCCAGGATGGGGTCCTGCAGCGCACAGTAGAGCCCTGGTGCATCCTGGCTCTCCAGGGCATTGTCCACCTCCTCCAGAGCTCCATGAACTAGAGGAGAGCCAGTTCACACCAAGAGAGGGTGAGCAGTAGATGACCTCTCAGCTCCAGGAAGCAACAGAAGCAACAGCTGAAGCCTAACTACCAATAATTTTAATTTCTCCTTGGAAATGCACACGCAGCCCTGCTCCCCACCAGCTGTGGAGGTGGTCTGAGCACATGGGTCCTTTCTGCTATGTCCACCACCCCGAGAAGGCTCTCCCACCAGGCCAGGGTACCACAATCCCACTGCTAAGCCTTGGAGACCCCTCAGGATTGAAGCCCCAGCCTTGCTCACCGTTCACTTTGTTGATATTCCCTTGGATTTCAGCCTGGGTCAGGCAGAGGTCGTAGATGTCCTCTCCTTCGGGGATCACCTGCAGGTACTGGAGAGGGATTCCCCACCCTGAGCCCAAGCTTTCCATCCAAGAGCACCCCAACACATACAGTAGGGTCCTCTGCAGATGCCCGGGCTCGTTTCCCAACCCCAAGCCCTGGGACAACCTAAATCATTTCCCCACCACTTTCTCCTCCATCTCCTGATCAGCACAAAGGCCCCCAGGCTGTGTTTTACCCCTCAAACGTGGGGACGCACTCTCTGATGGAGAGGAATCTTTCCATGCTGTCCCTCAGGACATCTCCACGGCCTCCTCACCCTGTTCCTGGCATTGCTGCCCTTCTCCAGCTTGGCCTGGTGCAGCATCTCCTGGTAGGCATCGGCCAGCGCCTCGCGTAGGTTGAGCAGCATCGCGTTGGGGTTCTGGAGAGCCACCATGGTCTGTGCCACCACCCCTCGATCCACCGCTTCGTTGATGGCCAGGACGGCCGCGTGGACTGGAGGTGAAGCCAGAAGAGAGGTGAGATGGAGCAGGGAGAGCTGTGATGGACCATCCACTACATCCCTGCACGCAGTGGGACAAGCCCTGCCACGCGTGGTGGTGGGAACCCTCCCTCTCAAAGAGCAAGGTGTGGTCTCCAGTGCCCAGGGTGTCTTCGTGCCTCTACAGCAAGCCCAGCAAATGCAAAACCCCAGGTGGTGCTGGTTGGGAAGGGGCTGAGCCAACATTCCACCACCAGGTTCAGAGAAAACCCTAGATGGAACGGTGGTGGAATGGTTTGGGTTGAAAGGGACCTCAAAGCCCATCCAGTTCCAACCCCACAATGACAACTCCACCACTAAATCACATCCCTAAGCACATCTCCACATCTTCTAAACTCCTCCAGGGATGGGAACTCCACCACCTCCCTGGGCAGCTTCTGCCAGGGCCTGAGAACCCTTTCCATGAAGTAATATTTTCCAATATCCAACCTAAACCTGCCCTGGTGCAACTTGAGGCCGTTTCCTCTCATCCCATCCCTTGTTCCTTGGGAGCAGAGCCCAGCACCCACCTGGCTCCAACCTCCTTTCCAGGAGCTGCAGAGAGCAATGAGGTCTCCCCTCAGCCTGCTCTTCTCCAGACTTCTCTCTTCCCCAGGGCCTCCAGATGCTCCCAGAACCCCTGTTCTCCAGACCCTTCCCCAGCTCCGCTCCCTTCTCCAGATGTTCTCCAGCCCCTCAAGATCTTTCTTGGAGTGAGGGGCCCAAAACTGACCCCAGGATTCTAGGTGTGGCCTCACCATGGGGACAATCCCATCCCTGCTCCTGCTGCCACCCCATGGCTGATCCAAGCCAGGTGCTGGTGGCCTTCTTGGCCCCCTGGGCCACTCTTGGCTCATGTTCAGCTGCTGTTGCCCAGCACCCCCAGGGCCTTTTCCACCAGGCATTTTTCCAGCCGTTCTCCACCAAGCCTGGAGCGTTGCCTGGGGTTGTTGTGACCCAAGAGCAGGACCCAGCCCTTGGCTTTGCTGAACCCCACCCCGTTGGCCATCGACCCAGCCTGTCCAGGTCCTCCTACAGGGTGATGCACAGCACCACTCCTTACCTGCTGCTTCATCCACCGAGAGCTCGTTGGCCAAGATGCCCCCGATCTTGCTGAAGGCAGGAAGCTGCAGGCCGTACTTCTCCAGCTCCCGCTTCATGTTGTTGATCTCCTCCTCTGGAGCAGAGGACAAGGTCTTCATTCCCCACATTCTTCCCACCACAGAGGTCCAACAGCATTTTTCATTCCCCCCCTCACCTCCCATCCCAGGTTTCCCCAGGTGGCACCGTACCTGTGAAGTTCACTTTCCCGTACAAGTCCTGGATCTGAGGAGCCAGCCCCAGCTTGAAGAGGTACAAACTGGAAGATGAAGCAAACCGTGACCACCCAGCCACTTCCTTCTCCCTCCCAACACTTCTGTGACACTCAGGGCAGTCACCCCAGCCCTGAGGGTGATGCCACCGAAGGGCTGGTGAGCACCAACAGGACAGTGATGACCCCATGAACACCCACCTGAGCGCGTGGATGCAATAGACCACCCTGGGCATGTTCTTCTTGTCGTAGATGTCTGTGGTCTCTGGGTGGAAGATCTGCCAACAAGACAAGAGACAGCTCAGGTGAAGATGGCAATTTGGGTTGGAAGGTTTCAACCCTCCTGGCCATGGGCAGGGACACCTCCCACTGGACCAGGGGGTTCCAAGCCCCATCCAACCTGGCCTTCAACACCTTCAGGGATGGGGCAGCCACCACTGCTCTGTTCCACAGCCTCACCACCTTAAAGCATTACCAAGGATGGTCCCCAAAGGGTGGGGGGAAGTAGAGATGAAGCCCCCCCTGCAATGACCCAAGCCATCGATGCAGGGACAAGGTCAAGGCCAGGGTGTCCCTTGGCCTGGGGAGAGCAGAGAAGGGACGTTACCAAGGGAAGCCCCACGTGGCTCATGGCATCGCGCCAGTAGTTGATGTTATCCGTGTGCCGAAAGTGAAGCCCGGCCACCTGGAAGAGAGGAAACCAGGGTCAGGTTGAACCCCACCTTCTCCCATCCCTGGAGTCCTTCAAGCCCCACCAGCCAGGCCATGAGGTTAAAGAGGCAAAGCCTGCAAGCACCAGGGCATCAAAGCTCAGAGACTTCATCTGCAGCCCCACTTTATTCAATCATCCCCTTAACGACCACGAGTCGATCCCATCTCAGTTTGCATTCATAGAATCGTTTGGTTGGAGAAGATCTTTGGGACCAGTGGTGTTTGATATCTTCACCAGTGACATAGATGATGGGATCTAGTGCACCTCAGCGAGTCTGCAGATGACACCAAGCTGAGTGGTGATGTTGATACCCCTGATGCCATCCAGAGGGACCTGGACAGGTGGAGAAGCGAGCTATGAAAACCTCCTGAGGTTCAACAAGGCCAAGTGCAAGGTCCTTGGGACACGCAGGAGATGGAGAGAAGCACAGGATGCCCAGGAAGGTGTAGATGGCCAGGATGGAAGGGGCTCTGAGCACCTTGATCCAGAAGAAGGTGTCCCTGCTTACTGCAGGGAGGTGGAACTGGATGGGCTTTAAGGTCCCTTCCAACCCAAGCCATTCTATGATTCCATGATCGAGTCCAACTGTACCTGTCCACTACTAAAACCACCTCCAGGCACCTCGTCCACCTGTCTTTAAACACCTTCAGGGATGGTGACTTCACCACTTTCCTGGACAACCTCTTCCAGTGCCCAATAACCCTTTCCATGAAGAACTTTTTCCTGATGTCCAATCTAAACCTCTCCTTGGTGGAACTGGAGGCCAACGTTCTCCAGCAACAGCAACGTTCCTGTGAGTTTTGGGGTACACCCTAAGGAACACAGCCCAGGAGCTGCTCTCTTACCTTGTACCGCGCCTGCTCGCGGTCGTAGATCTTCTTCAGAGGGACCACGGTGGGGGCGAAGCAGTGGCCCAGCTTGGCCAGGATGACCCCATTGCGCAGGCTCTCTTCCAGCTCCGTGGGAGGGGGCAGCTCCTCACCCAGACAGGCTTCCATCCAGCTGGTGGGGCAGAGATGGGGCACGTTGAGACCTCCAGGACCACCCAGATCGCTTCTGGACAGGAACAGCAGCGCCCAAAAGGGAACCCTCCATCCATGTAAATCCCCCAGGGCCAGGGAGACGTTGGACCCCACCCAAAGCACCCAGACAAACCCTGCCCAACCAACCAACCCCAACCACCCACACCAATCCCCCCCCATCCAACCAACCCCAACCACCCACCCCAACCAAACCCTGCTGACCAAGAAGCACCAGGACCAGGCAGGATCTTGCCACCGCCTTCTCCCACCCAGCCCCCCTGTGCCTTATCTCCCCCTCCTTGCACTCCTTCCTCCCCCCAAACCCGAGCTCCAGGGGTCCCCCCGGTCCAGCCCCCACCGCTTGGCCTCCTCCAGGTGGCACAGGTACTGGTAGGCGACGTTCTGCCTCCTCTGCTCATCCATCTCCTCGGCCGTGAGGCGCTCATCTGCGCCGTGACAGGGACACACGGTCAGGCCCCACCAGCCCATCACACTCCACCATCCCAGGGGGAATTTTTAGGGACCCCTCCCCACCCAACGGGAGCTTTGGCAAAAGAAGGGCAGGTTTTTGGTGGCACCACCTCGAGATGTGGCGGCAGCGACACCAACCAGGACCTTCTGGGGTTGGAGGAAGGTTCCTGGTTTCTCTTCTTGCCCAAAGTAATGGCATAGTTGGCACCCAGTGCCATCATTTGGGGGGGGGGCGCTGGCTCCAGGGTTGGGGTCCCTCTGTACCACAGGGGCTGGAGGCACCCAGAACATCTGGCTGGCACCTGGCAGCACCCCCACCAGGTGTGAACCCCAAACTTGGCCCCTCCAGCTCATGCTCAGGTGCCTGGGAGCCAACTGCTGCCCCCACAGCACCCACCACCCCTTCACCCCTCATCCCCCTGCACCCCACCGCCTGCCACCCCACACCCATCTGCACTCCAACCCCCCCCATCCTCCTGCACCCCCAAATCTACCTGGTGCTCCCCACCCACCTGAATTGAACCCCACAGCCTGGCCCCACACCTCCCTGAGCCCCCCATATTCTCCTCTACCCCTAGAACTACCTGTCCCCCTGCCCTGCACCCCACACCTGCCTGTCCCCTACACCCCCCTACCTCCCACCCCACTGCTTGCCACTCCCACACCCACCTGAACCCCCAGATCTGCCTGTCCCCCTACATCCCACAAAACACCACCCCACTGTCTGCCCCCTACACCCCCCTATCTCTCCCACCCCAGTCTGCCCTCCCAGCCACCTGCACCCCACCCCACTGCTTGACCCCACACCCACCTGCACCCCAACTCCCCTGCACCCACCTGCACCCCACCCCACTGCCTGCCCCCACACCCACCTGCACCCCAACTCCCCTTCACCCCACCCCACTGCCTGCCCCTCCCACACCCACCTGCACCCCAACTCCCCTTCACCCCACCCCACTGCCTGCCCCCACACCCACCTGCACCCCAACTCCCCTTCACCCCACCCCACTGCCTGCCTCTCCCACACCCACCTGCGCCCCAACTCCCCTGCACCCACCTGCACCCCACCCCACTGCCTGCCCCCACACCCACCTGCACCCCAACTCCCCTTCACCCCACCCCACTGCCTGCCCCTCCCACACCCACCTGCACCCCAACTCCCCTGCACCCACCTGCACCCCATCCCACTGCCTGCCCCCACACCCACCTGCACCCCAACTCCCCTTCACCCCACCCCACTGCTTGCCCCTCCCACATTCCCCTGCACCCTCAGATCTGCCTGTCCCCCCCTACATCCCACAGAACCCCACCCCACTGCCTGACCCCACACCCACCTGCACCCCAACTCCCCTGCCCCCCACCCCACCGTCTGCCCCCTCATCCCCCTGCACCCCCCTGCCTGCCCCCCAACTCACCCGCACCCCACCCCACTGCCTGCCCCCCGATCTCCCTGTCCCTTGCACACCCAACTGAACTCCTATTCCCCCTGCACCCCCAAACTCGCCCCCCCACTCACAGCGCCCCAGCCCGGGCCCCGCTCTCTCCATGGCGGCTCCGGTAGCGGCTCCGCCCGCCATTTGAATCGCGCGCCGCCCACGTGACCGCGCGCGGGGCCACGGGCACCGGGGGGGGGGCAGAGAGAGGGGCGAAGGGGGGGCACAGTGAGGGGGGCACAGTGAGGGGGAACGGGGGGCACAGGGGCGAAGGGGGGGCACAGTGAGGAGCGAAGGGGGGGCACAGTGAGGGGGAACGGGGGGACACGGGGGGCACAGTGGGGGGAAGGGGGCACAGTGGGGGGCACAGTGGGGGGCACAGTGGGAGGGAAGGGGGGGCACAATGAGGGGCAAGGGGGGGCACAGTGAGGGGGATGGGGGCACAGTGAGGGGGGCACAGTGAGGGGCAAAGGGGGGCACAGTTGGGAGCACAGTGGGGGGAAGGGGAGGGGCACAGTGGGGAGCAAGGGGGGGGACAGTGAGGGGAATGGGGGGCACAGTGGGGGGGGCACAGTGAGGGGCGAAGGGGGGCACAGTGGGGGGCAAGGGGGGACAGTGAGGGGGATGGGGGCACAGTGGGGGGCAAGGGGGGGGAAGGAGGGGGCACAGTGGGAGCAAAAGGGGGGCACACTGGGGGCGCACCTAGAGGGGGAAGTGGGGCACTGTGGGGGGGCACAGTGAGGGGGAAGAGGGAGCACAGTGAGGGGCAAGGGGGGGCACAGGGGCGAAGGGGGGGCAGAGTGAGGGGGAAGGGGGGGACAGGGGTGGCGAAGGGGTGGGCACAGTGGGAGGGAAGGGGGGCACAGTGCGAGAGAAGGGAAGGGGCAGAGTGAGGGGAAGGGGGGGCACAGTGAGGGGGGGCTATGGGTGCGGGGGGGCTATGGGTGCGGGGGGGCACAGAGTGGGTGGGCACACGGTGAGGAGGGGCTATGGGTGCAGGAGTGGCACAGAGTGAGGGTGGGCACACGGTGGAAGGGGCACACAGCGACGGGGGGTTATGGGTTCTGGGGGGGTCATGGGAGTGGGGGGCACACAGCAAGGAGGGGCTATGTGTGGGGTGCAGGGGGGCTGTGGCTGCAGGGGGTGCACCCAGTGGGTGTGGGGGACCCATGGGTGCTGGGCCAGGAGGGGATCCACTCCAAACCACGGATGTGCCCCCCATTATATGAGACCCCCAGCGCCTGCCACACACTCACTGGGCCAGCGAGGGGTCGGTTGTGCCCCCCAGCACCCCAAGTTGCCATATCTGGTTTTACCCCCCAGCACCCCGAGTTGCCAGGACTGGATGTGCCCCCCAGCACCCCGAGTTGCCATGGCACTGCGTTCCGGTGACGGGGATGAAACCGGATCCAGCCGAGCCATTGCAGGAACGCGTCTTCCATCGCCACACCGCGCCTTCCCCCGGAGCAGCCCTGGCTTTGTCCACTCTGTGACCACCACACGTGATCCTGACCCTTCCTTGGTGCTCAGAAGCCACCTGTGCTCCAGCACCACCTCCAGCACCCAGCACCCAGAGCCTCCAACCTTCCCGAGCCTCTTCCCAGTCATCCCAGCCCCGGAGGCCATTGGACACCTCCAGCCCCACCAGAGATCGGGGCTTTGTGGCTGCAGGTGGTGGTGATGCCCTCTCCTCCTCCTCCTCCTCGCTCTCAGCACCCAAAACCAGAACAGTAAGTGTGTGCAACCAATTATTTTCCCTCCCAAAAGGATATCCCGGGAATGCTCCCCCCGTGCTGTGTTCCCCCTCCTCCTCCCATGTGCCCCCCCTTCTCCTCTCCAACAGAAGCTGTGCTGGGCTCATTTTTCCTCCCTGAAACGGGCTATGAGATTTATTAATTGCTTTTTAATTACTATAAAATAATGCTGCTCATTCCAAGAAATCCTGGCTCCGGTTCCCTGCACCATCTCTCTCTCCAAAGGAGGATGTCCGTGGCTTCAGAGGAAATTGCTGACCCAGGAGCTCAGCCCTTGCCCCCCTCAGCCCCCACCCAGAAGAAGAGCAGGAGAAAAGGGAAGGAGAAGCTCGAAGCCAAGGAAGATGCTCAGGGAGGAGAGGATGAGGTGGTGGGACGGGAGGCTGAGATCCAGGGGCTCACGCGAGCCGGGTGCCGGGCGCTGGCGCTGGGCGACGCGCGGGAGGCGGTTGGATGCTTCAAGAAGGCGTTTCTCCTCTCCAAGGACACCCAACTCCACAGGGCTTGTGCCTTCAACCTCGGGGCTGCCTACGTGGAGACCGGGAAGCCCAAAAAGGGCCTTGAGTTCCTCCTCCAGTCCCAACCCTCGGAGGGAGAGAACCAGGAGAACCTTTATTTCAACATCGGCGCAGCTCACGAAGGGCTTCAAGACTTCCCGAAGGTTCTGGAGTGTTTTGGGAAAGACGTTGACCCCGACCTGGCGGCGCAGGCTGGAAGCCGCGCCGGGACCCGCGTGCGGATGGGTTGTTGTTACCTGGGGATGCGGGAGCCGGCGCGAGCCGCGCGGTGCTTCTTGGATGCCGCGCAGAGCTACCTGGTGGCCTCCAGCCCCGAGGCCGCAGCGGTGGCTTTGAGCAGGGCGAGTGGGTCTATGTTGAGGAGCCACCGCTTCGGGGTGGCAGAGATCACCGGAGTCCTCGGCCGGTGCCGATCGCTCTGCGAGAGCATCACCAACCCAACGCTGCGAGGTAACCACGCTGCGCCCTCTCCTCTTTACTGGGGTCAGTTCTGGGCCCCCCACTCCAAGGAGGACCTTGAGGGGCTGGAGAGCGTCCAGAGAAGGGGACGAGGCTGTGGAAGGGGCTGGAGAACAAGTGCTGAGAGGAGAGGCTGAGGGACCAGGGGTTGTTCAGCCTGGAGAAGAGGAGGCTGAGGGGAGACCTCATCGCTGTCTGCAAGGGCCTGAGAGGAGGCTGTGGGGAGGGGGGTGCTGGGCTCTGCTCCCAAGGGACAGGAGATGGGATGGAAATGGCCTCAAGTTGCACCAGGGCAGGTTCAGATTGGATATTGGGATGAGTCCCCATCCCTGGAGGTGTTTAAAAAAAGAATAGATGAGTTTTTAAGGGACAGGGTTTAGTGGATGAGGGGTGTGGTTGGACTCAGAGGTCTTTTCCAACTGGAAGATTCTATGATTCTCTTGGTACCTTGAGGAGCAGCACCCGCACCCAACTTTTCACCCCGTAGGGAAACTCTACAATGACATCGGCCTTGGGTACTCCCAGCTCGGCATCTTCTCCCTGGCTGCTGAGAGCTTCCAGCAAGCCCTTGCTCTGGGTGGTGGAGAGATGGATGGAGGCGGGGAGGCTGCGCTGCTGCAGAACCTGGGCGCTGCCCACAACGCCCTGCGCAGCTTCGGCACCGCGCTGGGCTGGCACCGGCGAGCGGTGGCCCTGCACGGTAGGTCACACCGGTATCTCCTGCTCTGCTCTGCACTGGTGCAGCCCCACCTTGAGATTTGGGGGAAGTTTTTTGGATAAAAGTGATGTAGAGTTGCTGGAGAGCATCCAGAGGAGGCCACAAAGGTGGGGAAGGGTCTTGAAGGGAAGCTGTGTGAGGAGCGGCTGAAGTCACTTGGTCTGTTCAGCCTGGAGAAGACTGAGGGGGGACCTCAGAGCTGTTCTCTGCTTCCTCACAAGGAGAGGAAGAAGAGCAGGTGCTGAGATCTTCTCTCTGGTGACCAAAGATAGGACCCAAGGGAAGGCAGGAAGGGATCTGGTTTAATAGTGGACAGGTACGGTTGGACTTGGTGATCTCAAAGGTCTTTTCCAACCAAGCAATTCCATGATTCTATGTGACAGGGGAGGGTTGGGTTGGACATCAGGAGAAGGTTCTTCCCCCAGAGGGTGGTGGAGCACTGGAACAGCTCCCCAGGGAAGCAGTCACAGCCTGACAATATTCCAGAAGGATTTGGCCAACACCCTCAGCCCCATGGGGTGAATGTTGGGATTGTCCTGTGCAGGGCCAGGAGTTGGACTGGATGGACCTGGTGGGTCCCTTCCAGCTCAGGTCAGTCTGGGATTCTGTGATCTGCTCTCAGCGTTGCTGGGTGAAGCCCCGTGTTCCCACTTCCAGGTGCTCTAGGGAACCGGAGGGCGCAGGGGCAGTGCTTTGGGAACCTGGCCTACGCCTGCAGCCGGCTCGGGAACCACGAGGCTGCTGCTGAGAACTACCTGCACGCCTTGCAAGCCTTCCGAGACTCAGGTAAGGGCAGGTGCAGGCAGGTGGCCTGGATGCTGAGCAGGGTCGGTGATGCTCTCCAAACCCAGGACCCTGGTTTGGGTTGGAAGGGGCCACCCAGTTTCACCTCCCTGCCATGGGCAGGGACACCTCCCACTGCATCAGGGGGCTCCAAGCCCCATCCAACCTGGCCTTGAACACCTCCAGGGATGGGGCAGCCACCACTGCTCTGGGCAACCTGGGCCAGGGCCTCCCCACTCTCATCATGAAGAATCTCTTCCTAATGTCTAACCTAAATCTTCCCCCCTTCCAATTTAAAGCCGTTCCCCCTCATCCCATCACTCCAGGCCCTTGGAAAAAGCCCCTCCCCAGCTTTGTGATGTGCTGAGTCAGCACTGATGCTGCCCTTCCCCTCCCAGGGGATGTGCAAGGGCAGTGCCAAGCGTGCGAGGGGCTGGGCGCAGCCTGCTTCCACCTGGGAGACCCTCGGAAAGCCATCGAGCACTACAAGGAGGCTCTCACTTTGCTTTCCCACTGCAAGGTAAGCGACATCGTGGATGAATTGCGTTCATTTTTCAGCCCCTCGCTCCAAAAAGGGACCTCGAGGGGCTGGAGCGCGTCCAGAGAAAGGGAACAAAGCTGCTGAAGGGGCTGGAGAACGAGTCTTATGAGGAGCAGCTGAGGGACCCTGGGGTTGTTTAACCTGGAGAAAAGGAGGCTGAGGGGAGACCTTACCACAGGTGGAAACTGAACCTGCTTTAGCTCAAACCACAACACTCCTCCACAGGAGACCCCCAGAGCTGCCCGTGAGCGCCTGGTGGACAAGCTCACCAATGCCATCCAGCACCACCTCTGCCTCCACCACCACCACCGTCCTGCCATGATGGGTACCAACACCCCAGGAGAGAGGCACCAGGGCTTGGTGGGCAGATGGACAGGTGCTTGTGAAGCCCAGACCACCCCTCAGTCCCAGCAGGACCCCGGCGGGCTGCGGCTTTGCCCCACGCTGCCCCACGCCAGCGGGACGTGGCTCCGGAGGAGCGAGGTGTGAGTAGGAAAGATGCCATCCCACCCTTCCTTCTTAGAACCATGGAATGGGTTGGGTTGGAAGGGATCTCAAAGCCCATCCAGTTCCACCTCCTGCCATGGGCTGGGACACCTCCCACTGGATCAGGGGGCTCCAAGCCCCATCCAACCTGGCCTGGAACACCTCCAGGAATGGGGCAGCCACCACTGCTCTGGGCAACCTGGGCCAGGGCCTCCCCACCCTCATCATCCTTCCATGGATGACTTCCCAGTATCACCCATGAGATAAATCTTCCTTCCTTCAATCCCAGCTCCTTCAGAGGGGAAGCTCAGGCTGGGGACAAGCTTTACACCTCTGTGCCAGGAGCTCATCCAGGTAAGAGGATGCAAGATAAACCCAAACAACTTGAGCCACGCAGTTGATTTCTGCTGGAGCCAAGGTTTCGGCGTGGTCTGGTACCCCAACTCCTGCCCATTTCCCTTCCTCCCTGGAGGCAGAGGAGCAGCCCCGACTGACAGCCCCGTGCTGGAACCCCATATCCCACGTGGCCACCTGGACGCACCTGGGGAAGATGAGGATGGTCCTGGCACAGCTCCAGGGTGCCACAGAGAGCTCCATGGGCGCAGGTGGGTGGGCAAGGGGTAGACCCCCCCCCAGTACAGCTCCTTGCACCCCAAAAGCCCCACGTGGTAGAAGTGAATAGACCTGAACAAGTGCTGAGAGGAGAGGCTGAGGGAACAGGGGTTGTTCAGCCTGGAGAAGAGGAGGCTGAGGGGAGACCTCATCGCTGTCTGCAAGGGCCTGAGAGGAGGCTGTGGGGAGGGGGGTGCTGGGCTCTGCTCCCAAGGGACAGGAGATGGGATGGAAATGGCCTCAAGTTGCACCAGGGCAGGTTCAGATTGGACATCAGGAAAAATTTCTTCACCAAAAGGGTTCTCAGGCCCTGGAAGTGCCCAGGGAGGGGGTGGAGTCACCACCCCTGGAGGGGTTTGAAAGACAGACATATGAGGTGCTCAGGGATGGCTCAGTAGTGGACAGAGATGGTTGGACTTGGTGATCTCAATGGTCTTTTCCAATCAAAACATCCTATGGATGTCATGCAGAGAGAGGCATCACCCTTGAACTCCTCATGGTTACAGGTGAAAATCCAGAGAGATGAGATTCTGGGGAGGGCGTTTGGGGTATTCCAGGTGGAATCAGGGGTGGGTTTGATAATGATGCAGTAGAAGAGTTTGTCACCACATGCTCTCCATCACCTCCACCTGCACCATCGCTGTTTTGCTCCCAGTAACCTCAACACCTCGTGCCATGGAAGCCTCTGGACAAGTAAAGACCAAAGCCAACTGGAGCCAACTGCGGTTCTCACGCTGCGTTCCACAGGGCATCGTGACCACCAGACCCTCCAGCTGAGCCCCTCACAGCGGTAGGTGAAGCACTGGAGGAGCAGGCAGGGGGTCTGGGCTCCAGGGTGTCCTCTGAGGGGAAGGATCAGGGATGGAGACCCCCCTGGCAGGGCTTGGGACACCCCCATTCCTTGCAACCACCGTGTCCCCATCCCAAAACCAGAGGGGCTTGGGATTTTCACACCTTGAAGCCAACCCCACACCCCAAGGGGCAAATCTGAGGGTGGATTCAAGCACCCCTGGATGGATTCCCCCTCCGTGGGCCCTATCCTGCATCCCACACCCCATAACCCCTTGCTGGCTTTGTTGCTTCCCAGCTCTGGCTGCCAGGAACCCTGCAGAGGGAACCGGGAGCCCCGCACCGGGGGCGGGATGTCCCGCAGGACCCGGGAGCCCCGCCCCGGGATAAAGATGCCGTCCTGCATCTGCATCCTCGTGTGACAGAGGGGACATCGGGGACCTGGGAACCCCAAAACGGGACCCAGGAACCCTGCACCAGGAGCTGGGAGCCCCGCAAGAGCCAGGAGCCCCGCACCGGGAGCAGGATGCTGCCCCGCGTCTGCAGCCTCATGTGGCGGCGGCGGGGACACCGGGGTGCCGGGAGCTCCGCACCGGGAGCAGGATGCCCCTCACGTTGAACCGGGAGCCCCGCAACGGGAGCCAAGACCCCGGAACCCCGCACCGGGAGCAGGATGCCATCCCGCCTCCGCAGCCTCGTGTGACGGTGAGGACACCGGGGTCGCGGCGGCCCCGAGAGTCGGAGATGCTCGGTACCCAGTGCCGCATCCACCGCACCCCCGGTGCGGTTCCTCCGCCTCCTCCGGTGTCGGATCCAGCCCCGCCCTCCCCGGGGCGGCCCCGCGCCTGCTCCGTGCGAGCTCTGACCCCCTCGCACCCCGATCCCCCCCTTACCCCGAGCTCTGACCCTTCCCCACCTCGAGCCCCCCGCACCCCGAGCTCTGACACCCCCCCCCCATATGCCGGGGCCGCGCTCGCTGCTGGGGCTGGGGCTGCTGCTGGCGGCGGGGGGGGCCCGGGCGGGCGGGCGCTGCCTGAGCCAGGGGTGGCACCGGGGGTGGCACCGGAGCTGGGACCGGGAGTGGTGCCGCCCCCGCAGAGCCATGCACCGACCGAGTGCGGGGCTGCGCTTCCTCGGGTACGGGGAGGTGCGGGGAGGGGGGAGTAACGGGGTGGGGAGGGGTCGGGGGGCGGGCTGAGGGTTCGGGGGGGAGGGTTAAAGGGGTGGAGAAGGGCACGGGGGGTAAAGGAGAGGAGGGGGGGTCCACAGGGTGCGGGGGTAACGGGGAAGAGGGGGGTCCACAGAGTGCAGGGGGTTAAAGGGGTGGAGAGGGGCACGATGGGTGACGGGAAGGGGGGGGAGAGTCCACAGGGTGCGGGGAGGGTGGGGGGGGTAATGGAGAGGGGGGTGGGGGGTCCACAGGGTGCAGGGAGGGTGCGGGGAACCGGGGTGGAGAGGGGCACGGGGTGTGCAGGGGGGTCGGGGAGTGCAAGGAGGGTGTTACGGGAGGGGGTGCAGAGGGGTCGGGAGGGGGGGTAATGGCGTGGAGAGGGGTGCGGGGGATGTTGGGGGTCGGGACGGTGCAGGGGGGTAGGGCAGGACGGGGGCCGGGGGTGCAAAGGGACACGGGAGGGGGGGATGTTGCGGGTCTGCGGGGTGCGGGGGGAGTAACTGGGAGGAGGGGGCACGGGGGTTGGGGGTCGGCAAGGTGCAAAGGGACACACGGGAGGAGGTGCTGGGGATTTGGGGGGGTGCAAGGGGGTGCTGGGGGGGCAGGGTGTGGAGTGAGGGGGTGGGCAGGACGGGGGGGAGCGCAGAGAGTTTCGGGGGGTTGGGGCAGGATGGGGGGCATCGCAGGGGGGTCAGGGAGCATTGAGGCTGCGGGGGGGGTGCTGGGCAGGACTGGGGGGTGCAAAGGGAGCTGGGCAGGACACGGGGGGGGGGCACAGAGGGGCTCAGCACGTGGAGCTGGACTTTGGCCATCACCCACTCCCCTCCAAGCTCCTCGAGGGGGGTCACAGATGTCCCCCCCCCCCCCCCCCAGGCAGGATGAGGCCCAGGCCATCGACCAGGAGCTCTTCACCCAGTACAAGTTCAGCGTGGACCAGCTGATGGAGCTGGCAGGGCTGAGCTGCGCCACCGCCATCGCCAAGGTGGGCACAGGAGATGGGTGGTGGGCAAGGGTCAGGGGGAAGAAATCGGGGTGCAGCACGGCCCCCGGCCTCACCCAGCGCCTCCCACCAGGCTTACCCACCCAGCTCCTTCACCACCAGCAAACCCACCGTGCTGGTCGTCTGCGGGCCGGGCAACAACGGCGGCGACGGCTTGGTCTGCGCGCGGCACCTCAAAATGTTTGTGAGTCTCGCACACTGGGGGCTGCGTGAGCCCCCCCCCAGGCACCCCCAGACCCAAAGGCCTCGGGGTTCCCACTCTTCCAGCTCCTCCAGGTGTTGGAGCTTGGGTTCCTCCTGCTCTTTCAGGGCTACGAGCCGACCGTGTATTACCCCAAGCGCCCCAACAAGCCGCTCTTTGAAGGTTTGACCACCCAGTGCCAGAAGATGGACATCCCCTTCCTCTCTGAGTTCCCAGCTGAGGTGAGGAGCAACCACTGGTTTGGGAGCAGCAACCCAGTGTGGGACCAACACCCAACTTGGGACCAACACCCAACTTGGGAGCAGCACCCAAATGACCACCCATCTTGGGAACGGCCATCCAACATAGGAGTGGTCACCAAGTTTGGGAGCAGCACCCCAACTTTGGACCAACACCTCGACCTGGGAGAGACCACCCAATGTGGGGTCAGCACCCCCACCTAGGAAAGGTCGCCCAACGTGGGGCCAGCACCCAACATGGGGCCACAACCCAACATGGGAGAGGCCACCCAGTGTGGGGCCAGCACCCTGACCTGGGAGAGGCCACCCAACGAGGGGCCAGCACCCAACATGGGAGAGGCCACCCAACATGGGGCCAGCACCCAGCGTGGGGCCACAACCCAACGTGGGAGAGGCCACCCAACATGGGGCCAGTACCCCGACCTGGGAGAGGTGACCCAACGTCGGGCCAGCACCTTGACCTGGGAGAGGCCACCCAACGTGGGGCCAGCACCTTGACCTGGGAGAGGCCACCCAACGTGGGGCCAGCACCTTGACCTGGGAGAGGCCACCCAACGTGGGGCCAGCACCTTGACCTGGGAGAGGCTACCCAACGTGGGGCCAGCACCCAGCGTGGGGCCACAACCCAGCGTGGGAGAGGCCACCCAACATGGGGCCAGCATCCAACATGGGGCCAGCACCCCGACCTGGGAGAGGTGACCCAATGTCGGGCCAGCACCCAACGTGGGGCCAGCACCTTGACCTGGGAGAGGCTACCCAACGTGGGGCCAGCACCCAACATGGAAGAGGCGACCCAACGTGGGGCCACAACCCAACGTGGGGCCAGCACCCAACGCGGGGAGAGGCCACCCAACATGGGGCCAGCACCCCGACCTGGGAAAGGCGACCCAATGTGGGGCCAGCACCCAACGTGGGGCCACAACCCAATGCGGGAGAGGCCACCCAACGCGGGAGAGGCCACCCAACGTGGGGCCAGCACCCTTGCAGTGGTGCCCAGGACCCTTCTTCCCCCCCCGTTTCCCCATCGCAGGCCGCGCTCATCGATGAGCTCTACGGGCTGGTGGTGGACGCGATTTTCGGCTTCAGCTTCACGGGAGCCGTGCGGGAGCCCTTTGGGAGCATCCTCAGCACCCTGGAGCGCGTCACGGTGCCCATTGCCAGCATCGACATCCCCTCAGGTGAGTAAACGGCCGGACACACCTGTGGAAGGTGCCCAGGTGGGCTTTTCCCACTCCAAGCTGCCTTTGCAGGTTGGGATGTGGAGAAGGGGAAGGCAGATGGTCTCCAACCTGACATGCTCATCTCCCTCACGGCGCCCAAGAAGGCGGCGACGCATTTCACCGGCCGCTACCACTTCCTCGGGGGCAGGTTTGTGCCTCCAGCCCTGCAGGAGAAATACTCTTTAAACCTGCCACCATATCCCGGCACAGATTGTGTCCTTCAACTGGTTTAAGGCTCCCCACAGCTGGGAGGATGCCCAGCACCTCGTTGGGCTCCAATTCTGCCCAAGCTCTGCCAGCGGGATCGGAATTCCCTGCACCCAAAGGCCCCAAGAGCTTGGGAGCGATGAGGTCTGTGTGGAGGTTCTAAGCCAGGAGCCCAGGGTTTGCCCCAGCTCTTGTATTTCAGGGTGGTTTCACTGCAATAAAGATTTATTTGTGCCCTTCAAAAACTGTTTCTGTGCTCTGGGGGGGGATGTTCTCCCACCAGACCCACGGCAAACAGGTCCCTGCCCCACGGCCTGGTGGAACCAGGGTCACTCCCATCAGGGAAGGAAATAAATCCAGGTCTGGACAAACCAGTCCCAGCCCAGCGTCCCCGGGATAGGCCCAGCACTGGGCTCTGCTTGGGAAGAGCCCAGAGCACCCTTGGGTGCCCATCAGGACCTGCAGGCAGGATGAGGGCCTCGCAGCCACATGGTTCCGTCAGCCTTGGCCCTGCATCACTCTGGCTCCCTCTTCCTCTTCTTCATCTTCTTCCTTTTCTTCCTGGGGCTGTGTCCAGCCTGGTCTGGCCCATCTGTGTCTTCTAGAGGTACCTGTGTCCCAGCCAGCTCTTCCTTGTCCTCCTCCTCCTTCCTCTTCTTCTCTGTCTCAATTGACTCTTCTTTGTCCTCCTCCTCTTGGTGCTTCTTCTTCTTCTTCTTCTTCCTTTTTGCAGCCTCTCCTTCCTCTCCCACCACCACCTCCTCTTCTCCACATGGCTCCTGGTTCTTCTTCACCACCTTCTTTTCCTCTCCCACTGTGTCCTGTTCTCTGCTTGTCTCTTGGTTCTTCTTCCTCCTCTTCACCATCTTCTTTTGCTCTCCCTCCACCTCCTCTTCTCCACCTGATTCCTGGTTCTTCTTCCTTTTCACAAGATCCTCTTCCACCACCTCCTCTTCTCTGCTTGGCTCCTGGTTCTTCTTCCTCCTCTTCACCACCTTCTCTTCCTCTTCCACCACCTTCTCTTCTCCACTTGGCTCTTGGTTCTTCTTCTTCCTCCTCTTCTTCACCACCTTCTCTTCCTCTCCTACCGTGTCCTCTTCTCTGCTTGGCTCTTGGTTCTTCTTCCTTTTCTTCACCACCTTCTCTTCCTCTCCCGCCGCCTCCTCTTCTCCGCTTGCCTCCTGGCTCTGCAGCACCTCAGGATCAGCTCCATCCCTGGACTGCTTCCTTTTCTTCTTCTTCTTCTTCCTTTTCTCCTGCCTCTCTGCCGAGGGGCTCCTCTCCAGGGGCTCCTGCTGCTGCTCCTTGTGTTGGTACGTGGCCAGGAATGCTCGTTCCTGCTCCTCCAGGCGTGCCAGCTTGGCACTCATTGTCAGGCCGTGACGGGCACCTCTGCAACGATCACGGGAGGGTGGACTCCAGCATCCCCCTGGCAAGAAAGGTGCTTTCCAGCCCTTTCTGGAAGAGGGGAACCCAACCATGCAGCCCCCATCCCCACTTACTTATGTGCCGTGCGGCCTCCGCACACTCGCATCAGCTCCTCATCTGTCAACCTGCGGGACACAGACAGGATGTCTCACGCCCACCATCAGAACTGGGGGGAGCACAGTCTGTTCCCACCACCCCAGCCTCACCTCCTGGCTGAAGAGAGGTCCAGCTTCTCCTCCTCCTCCTCGCTGCTCTCCGAGCCAGCAGGCAGCTTCGTGGACTCCTCCCCGTGTGCCGTGAGCGTTGCTGACTGTGGGGAGAGGCAGAGGGGCTGTGAGGAGGGGGGACGTGGAAAAGGGGACCCCCGGGGGCTGCGGCAGCGATGGGTTGGGGTGGCCTGTGCTGAAGTTGGGGGTGCAGAGTTGCTGCTCCCCAAGCTGGGTTACCTTCACGAAGCGGCCGTACAGCATCGTGTCCGCGCTGGTGGCCTTGAGGGGCTTCTTATTGCTGATCTTGACTCCCTCCTCGCAAAGTGCCTTCACGCAGATACCATCCTGGGGGGACAGAGAGAGGCAAAAAGGCTTAGGAGTGTTTTGCCCAAGGGGCTTTGTCCCCCTCCAGCAGTGCCTCTCGGCCCCCACGGGTCCCTGTGCAGGGTGCTTGGGGTCTTGAGCAGCCTGGTCTGGTGGGAGGTGTCCCTGCCCGTGGCACGGGGTTGGAACTGGATGGGCTTTGAGGTCTCTTCCAACTCAAACCAGTCCATCATTCTATGATGACACAGCAGCAGCATGAAGGCCACCAAACAGGACCCTAAAAGGCCACCATAAGGGACCCAAAAAGGACACCAAACAGGACTCACAAAAAACACCCAAAGGGACCCAAAAAGGCCACCTGAAGGGACCCCATAAGGCTACCCGAAGGGACCCTATAAGGTCACCAAACAGGACTCACAAAAGCCACCAGAAGGGACCCTAAAAGGCCACCCGAAGGGACCCTAAAAGGCCACCCGAAGGGACCCTAAAAGGCCAAACAGGACTCACAAAAGCCACCAGAAGGGACCCTAAAAGGGCACCCCAAGGGACCCTATAAGGCTACCCGAAGGGACCCTATAAGGCCACCAAACAGGACTCACAAAAGCCACCAGAAGGGACCCTAAAAGCTCACCCAAAGGGACCCAAAAAGGCCACCAAACAGGACTCACAAAAGCCACCCGAAGGGACCCAAAAAGGCCACCCAAAGGGACTCTATAAGGTCACCAAATAGGACTCACAAAAGGCCACCCCAAGGGACCCTAAAAGGCCACCCCAAGGGACCCTAAAAGGCCACCCCAAGGGACCCTAAAAGGCCACCCCAAGGGACCCTAAAAAGGCCAAACAGGACTCACAAAAGCCACCAGAAGGGACCCAAAAAGGCCACCCGAAGGGACCCAAAAAGGCCACCCCTGCTTTCAACCCCATCCTGGCCCAACTGGGTGCCCCCTGCTGCCCCCCTACCTGCCCAGGCTCCACAGCGATGTTGGCAGCCGCCTTGTTGAAGACGTGGTCCCACCAGTGGAAGGAGAAGGGCTCGGCCGCGTCGTGGCCCACCTGTGGGAGGCAGGAGCCACCAGAACGGCTGCGGCCGGTGGAGGCAGCAGGGTCCGGGCCCCGGGCAGGCAGGGGCTGCACTCACCCCCGCCGTGTCGCACTTCACCTTCACCCGGATGGCCTGGGCGATGCCGTCCTCGTGCTTCCCCAGGCCCTGCCCTGGGGACAAGGGACCTCGTCAGCGCTGAGGCCACAGGGGCTCCGTGTGTGGGGGTGACGCTGCGGGACAGAGCCAGGATCCCCCGGGAAGGGGGGTGGGAAGGGACGGCGGGACAGGGTGGGAGACCAGGAGACTGAGGGCAGGGGGATGGGAGCAGGGAATGGGGACCGGAGACTGGGACAGGACAGGAGATTGGGGAGGGACAGGAACTGGGGGACGGAGGGGACAGGGACCAAGGGATGAGACAGGGAACCAGGGGGACAGAATGAGGGACTGAGGAGGGATGGGGACAGGGGCTGGAGGACAGAAACCGGGGAGGGATGGGGACTTGGGGACAGAGCCCAGGGAGGGCCAGGAGACCATGGAGGCCCAGGGGACGAGGACTGGGGAGGGATGGGGACTTGGAGACACAGGTTGGGGAGGGCCAAGGGATGGAGACCGAAGGATGGGACAGGGGACCAGGAGAACAGGGCAGGAGTCTGGAAAGGGACGGGGACTGGAGGCCAGGAGACTGGGGAGGGATGGGGAACCGGGAACGGGGAGACAGGGTGGGAAATCGGGGGGACGAGGGGAACAGGATGGGGGGACCATGGGAGAGGCCAGGAGACCGGGGGGATGGGCTGGGGAACCGGGCAGGGGATTGGGGAGGGAGAGCCTGTGGGACAGAGACCACGGTGGGCCAGGAGACCGGGGAGAGATGAGGACAGAGACCGGGGAGTGCGGGTGACGGGACACGGACCGCGGTACAGAGAGCAGGACGGGACCGGGGGAACGGGCTCGGGGATGGGATGGGAAACCGGGGATATGGGGAACCGGGGAATGGGGACTGGGGATGGGTTCGTTGAGGGACCAGGGAATAGAGACCGGGGAACCAAGGAGGGATGGGGAGCGGGCACCGGGGGATGGGACGGGGAACCGGGGGGACGGGACGGGAGACCTGGAAAGGACGAGGACTACGGGCCAGGAGACGGGGGAACGGGCCGGGGCCGGGGAATCGGGGAAGGACGGGGAGGGGCGGGAGACGGAGGAACGGGGGCCCCTCGGGGAGGAGGCAGGGCCCCGCACCTCGCCGCCAGCCGTGCCGCCGCAGCTGCCTCTCGGCGAAACGCATCCCGCTGCCCGGGGCCTCCGCGCCGCCCATGGCCGCACCGACAGCACACGGCACCACCGGCGGGGGGCGGTGCCTCGAGTGCGCACGCGCGATGGGCGGGGAAATGGGCGGGGCAAAGGGGTTGCGCAGGCGCAA
>JAUMJL010002052.1:0-24665 GCA_033558185.1 Dromococcyx pavoninus | reverse complement strand
GGGGGGAAAGGAGGGGGAGACCCCCCCCCCAATAAGGTTAGAAAAGAAAGGGGGGGCACCCTGGGTAAAAGGGACCCCCCCCTCCCCCACCCTTGATTGGGTTACAAAGGGGAGGGGAAAGGGAGGGGAGGGAGGGGACCCCCCCCTGGATTGGGGGAGGAAGGGGGGGGGCACCCTGGAAAAGGGGTGGGACAGGGACCCCCCATTGGTTATAAAGGGGGGGGCACCTTGGAAAAGGGACCCCCCCAATTGGGGGAGGAAGGGGGGGGCACCCTGGGAAAAGGGACCCCCCCCAATTGGGACAGGAAGGGGGGGAACCCTGAAAAAGGGGGGACAGGGTGGGACCCCCCAGTTGGGGGAGAAAGGGGGGGGCACCCTGGAAAAGGGGGGGGACAGGGACCCCCCCAATTGGGTTATAAAGGGGGGGCACCTTGGAAAAGGGACCCCCCCCAATTGGGACAGGAAGGGGGGGCACCCTGGAAAAGGGGGGGACAGGGACCCCCCAATTGGGTTATAAAGGGGGGGGCACCCTGGGAAGGGGGAATAGGGTGGGACCCCCAAATTGGGGGAGGAAGGGGGGGGCACCCTGGGAAAAGAGGGGACAGGGTGGGACCCCCCAGTTGGATTATAAAGGGGGGGCACTTGGAAAAGGGACCCCCCAATTGGGACAGAAGGGGGGGGGGCACCCTGGGAAGGGGGGGGGACAGGGAGGGACCCCCCCAGTTGGATTATAAAGGGGGGGGCACCCTGGAAAAGGGGGGGACAAGGACCCCCAATTGGGTTATAAAGGGGGGGGCACCCTGGGAAGGGGGAATAGGGTGGGACCCCCCCAGTTGGGGCAGGAAGTGGGGGGCACCCAGGGAAAAGGGGGGGATGAAAGTTGGGGAGCAAAGGGGGGTCCCTCAGCAAAGGGGGGGGGGTCCCTGGCAAAGGGGGGGTCCCGGGGTGCAAAGTGGGGGGGGTCCTGGGTGCAAAGAGGGGGTTAAAGATGGGGTGCAAAGGGGGGGGGTCCTTCAGCAAAGGGGGGGGGGGGTCTTGGGTGCAAAGGGGGGGGGGGTCCTGGGTGCAAAGGGGGGGGGTCCCTCATCAAAGGGGGGGGTCCCTGGTGCAAAGGGGGGTGCAAGTTGGGGGTGCAAAGCGGGGGGTCCCTTATCAAAGGGGGGGTCCTGGGTGCAAAGAGGGGGTTAAAGATGGGGTGCAAAGGGGGGGGTCCCTTATCAAAGGGGGGGTCCCGGGTGCAAAGGGGGGGGTCCTGGGTGCAAAGGGGGGGTCCCTCATCAAAGGGGGGGGGTCCTGGGTGCAAAGGGGGGGTCCCTCATCAAAGGGGGGGGGGGTGTCCCCCCCCCTCCCCTCACCCCGGAGTAGCCGTAGATGTCGTCGAAGGGGCGGAAACGCGCGACGCGGCCCCGGGCCCCCCCCCCCCCGGCCTCCTCGGCCCCCCCCGGCCTCCCCTTTCTTCTTGGAGGGCTTGGCCTTCTTCTCCCGGAAATTGATGGAGTGGGGGACCTGGAAGAGGCCAAAATTGGGGTTCAGGGTGGGGGGGGGGGGGGGGGGGGCACCCCAATAATTACCCCCCCACCCACCCAACAGCACCTTCTTGAAGCGAACTTTGAGGTTGCTCTGACCCAGTTGGGAGTCGTGGCTGAAGGCTTCGTAGATCAGGAGCTCCTGGTCCACGTGGACCTGGGTTTTGGGGTGGGGGGGGGACACAGAAACCCCTGAACCCCCCCTCTCTGCACCCCAAAATACCCCCGGGGACCCCAAAATCCCAGGGACCCCCACCCTAAAATCCATGGGATCCCCAACATCCCCACCCGCAGCACCCCTGGGACCCCTGACCCCCCCCCTTGCACCCCAAAAACAACCCCCAGGGGACCCCCCAACACCCCCAAGACCCCCCCAACACCCTTGGCACCCCTGAACCCCAAAAATATCCCGGGGGGACCCCAAAATCCCAGGGACACCCCCACCCTAAAATCCATGGGATCCCCAAGATCCCCACCCGCAGCTTCCCTGAGAACCCTGAACCCCCCCCTTTGCACCCCAAAAACAACCCCCAGGGGACCCCCCAACACCCCCAAGACCCCCCCAACACCCTTGGGACCCCTGAACCCCAAAAATATCCCGGGGGGACCCCAAAATCCATGGGATCCCCACCCTAAAATCCATGGGATCCCCAACATCCCCACCCGCAGCACCCCTGGGAGCCCTGACCCCCCCCACCCCCTGCACCCCAAAAACAACCCCCAGGGGACCCCCCAACACCCCCAAGACCCCCCCAACACCCTTGGGACCCCTGAACCCCCAAAATATCCCAGGGGACCCCAAAATCCATGGGACACCCCCCCCCCCCTAAAATCCATGGGATCCCCAAGATCCCCACCCGCAGCTTCCCTGGGAGCCCTGACCCCCCCCACCCCCTGCACCCCAAAAACAACCCCCAGGGGACCCCTCAACACCCCCAAGACCCCCCCAACACCCTTGGCACCCCTGAACCCCAAAAATATCCCGGGGGGACCCCAAAATCCATGGGATCCCCACCCTAAAATCCATGGGATCCCCAACATCCCCACCCGCAGCATCCCTGGGACCCCTGACCCCCCCCTTGCACCCCAAAAACAACCCCCAGGGGACCCCCCAACACCCCTGGCACCCCCCAACACCCCTGGCACCCCTGAACCCCCCCTCTGCACCCCTAAAATATCCCGGGGGGGACCCCAAAAATCCCTGGGACCCCCCAGCATCCCCCAACATCCTCAGCATCCCTGGCATCTCCTGGCACCGCCCCCCCCCCAGCATCCCTGGTACCCTCTGGTACCCTCACAGCATCCCTGGCATCTCCCAGCATCCTCAGCATCCCTGGTACCCCCGGTAGCCCCCCAACATCCCTGGCATCTCCCTGCATCCTCAGCATCCCTGGTACCCCCCCAGCATCCCTGGCATCTCCCACCACCCCTGGTACCCTCTCCCACCATCCCTGGCATCTCCCAGCACCCTCAGCATCCCTGGTACCCCCCAAGCATCCCTGGCACCTCCTGGCACCCCAAAACATTCCTGGTACCCCCCCAGCATCCCTGGCATCTCCAAGTAACCCCCAGCATCCCTGGTACCCCCCAAGCATCCTTGGCACCTCCTGGTACCCTCCCCAGCATCCTCAGCATCCCTGGCATCTCCCAACATCCCTGGCACCTCCTGATACCCTCCCCAGCATCCCTGGCATCTCTCTACATCCTCAGCATCCCTGGTACCCCCCAAGCATCCCTGGCACCTCCTGGTACCCCAAAACATCCCTGGTACCCCCCCAGCATCCCTGGCATCTCCCAGCATCCTCAGCATCCCTGGTACCCCCCAAGCATCCCTGGCACCTCCTGGTACCCCAAAATATCCCTGGTACCCCCCCAGCATCCCTGGCACCTCCTGGTACCCCAAAACATCCCTGGTACCCCCTGGTACCCCCCCAGCATCCCTGGCATCTCCCACCACCCCTGGTACCCTCTCCCACCATCCCTGGCATCTCCCAGCATCCTCAGCATCCCTGGTACCCCCTGGTAGCCCCCCAGCATCCCTGGCATCTCCCAGCACCCTCAGCATCCCTGGTACCCCCCAAGCATCCCTGGCACCTCCTGGCACCCCAAAACATTCCTGGTACCCCCCCAGCATCCCTGGCATCTCCAAGTAACCCCCAGCATCCCTGGTACCCCCCAAGCATCCTTGGCACCTCCTGGTACCCTCCCCAGCATCCTCAGCATCCCTGGCATCTCCCAACATCCCTGGCACCTCCTGGTACCCCTCAGCATCCCTGGCATCTCCCAGCATCCTCAGCATCCCTGGTACCCCCCAAGCATCCCTGGCACCTCCTGGCACCCCTCATCCTCTCCCAGTGCCCCTCTGGCACCTCCCAGCATCCCCCACCATTCCCAGCCCCTCGCTCCCCTGGCACCACCACCACCCCCACCCCCACCCCTTCGATGCCCCCCTCGATGCCCCCCCCCTCCCCAAATGGGTACCAGGAGGAAGGGGCGGGTGCGGCGGTTGCCCAGGGCAACCAGAAGGACCTCCTTGACCAGGGGCAGCTGGCCCTGGCGCGTCGCCTCCTCCCGCTTGGCATCGCCCGCCGCGGGCGCCTGCCCGAAGGAGCTGTCGACCAGGACGCGCTGCCCCATCGGGAAGTGCTTCACCAGGAACACCCGGCGCCACTCGGGCAGCTGGTACAGCTGGGGGGGGCAAAGGGTGGGCACGGGATTGGGATTGGGATTAGGATTGGGATTATGAAGGGAGATGGGCACCGATATGGGGTATGGGCACCGATATGGGCACTGATATGGGATATGGATATGGGATACGGGCACTGGGGCAGCTGGTACAGCTGGGGGGGCAAAGGGTGGGCACGGGATTGGGATTAGGATTGGGATTATGAAAGGAGATGGGCACCAATATGGGGTATGGGCACCAAAGTGGGCACCAATATGGGATATGGATATGGGATACGGGCACTGGGGCAGCTGGTACAGCTGGGGGGGGGCAAAGGGTGGGCACGGGATTGGGATTGGGATTGGGATTAGGATTGGGATTATGAAGGGAGATGGGCACCGATATGGGGTATGGGCACCGATATGGGCACTGATATGGGATATGGATATGGGATACGGGCACTGGGGCAGCTGGTACAGCTGGGGGGGGGCAAAGGGTGGGCATGGGATTGGGATTGGGATTGGGATTAGGATTGGGATTAGGATTAGGATTGGGATTATGAAGGGAGATGGGCACCGATATGGGGTATGGGCACCAAAATAGGCACCGATATGGGATATGGATATGGGATATGGATATGGGATATGGGCACTGGGGCAGCTGGTACAGATGGGGGGGCAATGGGTGGGCACCTGGTTGGGCATGGGATTGGGATTGGGATTAGGATTGGGATTGGGGAGGGAGATGGGCACCGATATGCGGTGTGGGCACCAAAATGGGCACCGATATGGGATATGGATATGGGATACGGGCACTGGGGCAGCTGGTACAGATGGGGGGGCAAAGGGTGGGCACGGGATTGGGATTGGGATTAGGATTGAGATTGGGGAGGGAGATGGGCACTGATATGGGGTATGGGCACCGATATGGGCACCAATATGGGATATGGATATGGGATACGGGCACTGGGGCAGCTGGTACAGCTGGGGGGGGCAAAGGGTGGGCACGGGATTGGGATTGGGATTAGTATTGGGATTATGAAGGGAGATGGGCACCGATATGGGGTATGGGCACGGATATGGGCACCGATATGGGATATGGATATGGGATACGGGCACTGGGGCAGCTGGTACAGCTGGGGGGGGCAAAGGGTGGGCACGGGATTGGGATTGGGATTGGGATTGGGATTGGGGAGGGAGATGGGCACCAATATGGGGTATGGGCACCAAAATGGGCACCGATATGGGATATGGATATGGGATACGGGCACTGGGGCAGCTGGTACAGCTGGGGGGGGCAAAGGGTGGGCATGGGATTGGGATTAGGATTGGGGAGAGAGATGGGCACCGATACGGGCACGGATATGGGCACCAGTATGGGATATGTATATGGGATACGGGCACTGGGGCAGCTGGTACAGCTTGGGGGGGGGGCAAAGGGTGGGCACGGGATAGGGATTGGGATTAGGATTAAGAGTGGGATTGGGGAGAGAGATGGGCACCGATATGGGATATGGATATGGGATACGGGCACTGGGGCAGCTGGTACAGCTGGGGGGGGGCAAAGGGTGGGCACCCAGGTGGGCAGGGATTGCAGGGATTATGGGCAGGGATTGCTGGGATTCCACGCAGGGATTCTAGGCAGCAATTACAGGGATTATGGGCAGGAATTCCAGAGATTTTAGACAGAGATTATGGGCAAGGATTTCAGGGATTATGAACAGGGATTAAGGGGATTCCAGGCAGGGATTTCGGGGATTATGAACAGGGATTACTGGGATTCCAGGCAGGGATTGCAGGGATTTTAGACAGGAATTATAGGCAGGGATTACTGGGACTCCAGACAGGGACTGCAGGGATTTTAGACAGGGATTATGGCCAGGGATTTCAGGGATTACGAAGAGGGATTATGGGAAGGGATTGCAGGGATTATGGGCAGGGATTGCAGGGATTTTAGAAAGGGATTATGGGCATGAATTTCAAGGATTATGAACAGGGATTCCTGGGATTCCAGACAGGGATTGCAGGGATTATGGCCAGGGATTACTCGGATTCCAAACAGGGATTGCAAGGATTTTAGACAGGGATTATGGGCAGGGATTTCATGGATTACAAAAAGGGATTACGGGCAGGGATTGCAAGGATTACGGCCAGGGGTTGCAGGGATTATGGGCAGGGATTGCAGGGATTATGGGCAGGGATTGCAGAGATTACGGCCAGGGATTGCAGGGATTATAGCCAGGGATTGCAGGGATTATGGCCAGGGATTTGTCGGATTCCAAACAGGGATTGCAGGGATTTTAGACAGGGATTAAGGGCAGGAATTTCATGGATTACGAAAAGGGATTACGGGCAGGGATTGCAGCGATTATGTGCAGGGATTGCAGGGATTACGGCCAGGGATTGCAGGGATTATGGGCAGGGATTGCAGGGATTATGGCCAGGGATTGCAGGAAGAGATTGCAGGGATTTTACACAGGGATTATGGGCAAGGATTGCAGAAATTATGACTAGGGATTATGGGCAGGGATTTCAGGGGTTATGAACAGGGATTCCTGGGATTCCAGGCAGGGATTGCAAGGATTTTAGACAGGGATTATGGGCAGGGATTGCAGGGATTATGGCCAGGGATTCCTGGGATTCCAGGCAGGGATTGCAGGGATTATGGTCAGGGATTACTGGGATTCCAGGCAGGGATTATGGCCAGGGATTACTCGGATTCCAAATGGGGATTGCAGGGATTTTAGACAAGGATTATGGCCAGGAATTTCATGGATTATGGCCAGGGATTGCAGGCAGGGATTGCAGGGATTACGGCCAGGGATTACTGGGATTCCAGGCAGCGATTGCAGGGATTATGGCCAGGGATTATGGGCAGGGATTTTAGGGATTATGACCAGGAATTCCTGGGATTCCAGGCAGGGATTGCAGGGATTATGGCCAGGGATTACTGGGATTCCAGATGGGGATTGCAGGCAATTTAGACAAGGATTATGGTCAGGGATTTCAGGGATTATGGCCAGGGATTACTCGGATTCCAAACAGGGATTGCAAGGATTTTAGACAGGGATTATGGGCAGGGATTTCATGGATTATGGCCAGGGATTACGGGCAGGGATTGCAGGGATTATGGCCAGGGATTACGGGCAGGGATTTCAGGGATTACGGCCCAGGCTTCCCAGGATCCTTTGTGTCCGGGAGCCGCGGGATTACGGGGCGGGTGCCCTCCTCACCTCCATGGCGCCGCTCTCGCGCACCAGCAGCGCCCAATGCGTCGGCTCCGCCTGGTCCTGGAGCTGCTCCCGTTCGGCGCCGCTGGCGACGCTGGAGCTGCGTCGCGGCTCCTCCTTGGCCGGGCTGAAGAGGGACCCCGAGTCCCCGTAGAGCATCTCCTCCTCATCGTCCACCGTGTCGCTGCCACCACCACCACCACCACGGGAGAAGAGGGATTAAAACCCGGATTAAGCGGGATGAAGATGGGGGAAAGTCCATCCCCACCTTCCTCGAAGCCCCCGAGGTGGTCCCCGACCACCAGGGTCCTCCTTCTCCACCTCCACCTCTGGAGATGTTTGTGGTCAACTCGGGGCCCACCAAGAGCTTCTCCAAAGCCCGAGTGGGGTCGTCCCACCCTTTCCCACCCTCGAGGTTCCTTCTGGAGGATCCCAGGAGCCACCTCCTCATCCAGGTGGTGGATGGAGATGTTTGGAGAAGGTTGAGCTCCACGGGGAGGGCGACCAACCAGGACCCCTACGGAGCTGATCCCAACCCTTGGGTCGTGGAAGGTGATGGGATTGGGCCAAGGATGGTTCCCTCTTGGAGAATCCACCCTGGTCAATCCCTCTCCTTCTCCTCAACCAGGTGCTTGGAGATGACCTCCGGGAGGAGCTGATCCATCACCTCCTCGATGGTCTTTGAGGCCCCTTCCAACCCAACCCAATCATGGGTTGCGGTTGGTTGGGTTGGGTTGGAAGAGATCTTGGAACCATGAATGGGTTGGATTGGGTTGGGTTGGGTTGGAAGAGATCTTGGAACCATGAATGGGTTGGGTTGGGGTTGGTTGGTTTGGGTTGGAAGAGATCTTGGAACCATGAATGGGTTGGGTTGGGTTGGGTTGGGTTGGGTTGGGTTGGGTTGGGTTGGGTTGGGTTGGAAGAGATCTTGGAACCATGAATGGGTTGGGTTGGGTTGGGTTGGGTTGGGTTGGGTTGGGTTGGGTTGGAAGAGACCTCAAAGACCATTGCACCGTGAAATGAGTTGGGTTGGGTTGGGTTGCATTGGGTTGGAAGGGACTCCAAAGACCATGGGATCACAGAATAGGTTGGATTGGAAGAGACCTTGAAGGTCTTGGAACCATGGGTTGGGTTGGGTTGAATTGGGTTGGAAGGGACCTCAAAGACCATCAAACCATGGCTTGGGTTAAGTTGGGTTGGAAGAGATCTGGAAGATCTTGGAACCACGGAATGGGTTGGGTGGGGTTGGAAGAGGTCTTGAAGATCTTGGACCTGTGGTTTGGATTGGGTTGGGTTGGAAGGGACCTCAAAGACCATTGAACCATGGCTTGGGTTGGGTTGGAAGAGACCTTGAAGATCTTGGATCCATGGTTTCGATTGGGTTGAGTTGGGTTGGGTTGGAAGAGACCTCAAAGGCCATTGAACCATGGCTTGGGTTGGAGTTGGAAGAATCTTGAAGATCATGGAACCAAGGAATGCGTTGGGTTGGGTTGGGTTGGGTTGGCTTGGCTTGGCTTGGAAGGGACCTCAAAGACCATGGCAGCACAGAATAGGTTGGTTTGGAAGAAACCTTGATGATCTTGGAACCATGGGTTGGGTTGGGTTGGAAGGGACCTCAAAGACCATTGACCCATGGGTTGGGTTGGGTTGGGTTGGAAGAGATCATGAAGATCTTGGAAGCATGGAACGCGTTGGGTTGGGTTGGAAGGGACCTCAAAGACCATTGACCCATGGGTTGGGTTGGAAGGGACCTCCAAGACCATCAAACCACGGACTGGGTTGGGTTGGAAGGGACCTCAAAGACCACTGACCCATGGATTGGGTTGGGTTGGGTTGGAAGGGACCTCCAAGACCATTGAACAATGGACTGGGTTGGGTTGGAAGGGACCTCAAAGACCATCGAACCATGGGTTGGGTTGGGTTGGAAGGGACCTCCAAGACCATTGAACCATGGATTGGGTTGGGAGGGATTGGAGAAGAGTCCTCCCCCCAGGAGGAGCCAATCCATCACCTCGAGGTCCACCAAGAACCCACCTGGTGATGTCCTGGATGAGGGTCTCGGCTTCGGGGTGGGTGCGGGGACCCTGCTCGTCGCGGGCGCCGCCCGTTCGGCTCTCGGTGGTGAAGATTCCACTGACGTCCCGGTAGAGGCACAACGCGATCACCTTGGATTGCTGGGGAGGACACCAAGGAGCTGCTGGGGGCCACCAGGATCCCACCAAGACCGTGGAACCATGGGTTGGGTTGGGTTGGGTTGGGTTGGGTTGTGAAGATTGCGGAATCATGGAATGGGTTGTGTTGGAAGAGACCTCAAAGACCATGGACACATGTTGGGTTGGGTTGGGTTGGGTTGGGCTGGGTTGGATTGAGTTGAGTTGGGTTGGAAGGAACCTGGAAGACCTTTGAACCATGGAATAGGTTGGGTTGGGTTGGGAAGGACCTCAAAGATTGTGGAATCATGGAATGGGTTGGGTTGGAAGAGACCTCAAAGACCATGGACACGTGTTGGGTTTGGGTTGAGTTGGGTTGGGTTGGGCTGGGTTGGATTGAGTTGAGTTGGGTTGGAAGGGACCTGGAAGACCTTTGAACCATGGAATGGGTTGGGTTGGGAAGGACCTCAAAGATTGTGGAATCATGGAATGGGTTGTGTTGGAAGAGACCTCAAAGACCATGGACACGTGTTGAGTTGGGTTGGGTTGAGTTGGGTTGGGTTGAGTTGGGTTGGATTGGAAGGGACCTGAAAGACCTTTGAACCATGGAATGGGTTGGATTGGGACCTCGAAGATTGTGGAACCATGGAATGGGTTGTGTTGGAAGAGATCTCAAAGACCATGGACACGTGTTGGGTTGGGTTGGGTTGAGTTGGATTGGATTGAGTTGGGTTGGGTTGAGTTGTGTTGGGTTGGATAGGATTGGAAGGGACCTGAAAGACCTTTGAACCATGGAATGGGTTGGGTTGGGTGGGGTTGGGTTGGGAAGGACCTCAAAGATTGTGGAATCATGGAATGGGTTGTGTTGGAAGAGACCTCAAAGACCATGGACACATGTGTTGGGTTGGGTTGAGTTGGATTGGATTGAGTTGGGTTGGGTTGGGTTGAGTTGTGTTGGGTTGGATAGGATTGGAAGGGACCTGAAAGATCTTGGAACCCTGGAATGGGTTGGAAGAGACCTTGAAGGTCTTGGAATCATGAGTGGGGTTGTGTTGGAAGGGATCACAAAGACCTTGGAACCATGGGATGGGTTGAGTTGGATTGGGTTGGGTTGGGTTTGCTTTGGTTTGGTTTGGTTGGGTTTGGTTTAGTTTGGTTGGGTTGGGTTGGATTGGTTTGGAAGAGACCTTGAAGACTGTGAAATCATGGAATGGGTTGGGTTGGATTGGGTTGGGTTGGAAGAGAATTCCAAGATCCTGGAACCATGGGTTGGTTTGGGTTGAGTTGGGTTGGGTTGGAAGAGACTTCAAAGACTATGGAACCATGGGTTGGGTTGGGTTGGGAAGGATCTCAAAGACCTTTGAACCATGGGTTGGGTTGGGTTGGGAGGGATCTCAAAGACCTTTGAACCATGGGTTGGGTTGGGAGAGATCTCAAGACCTTTGAACCATGGGTTGGGTTGGATTGGGTTGGGTTGGGAGGGATCTCAAAGACCTTTGAACCATGGGTTGGGTTGGGAGAGATCTCAAGACCTTTGAACCATGGGTTGGGTTGGATTGGGTTGGGTTGGGAGGAATCTCAAAGACCTTTGAACCATGGGATGAGTTGGGTTGGGAGGGATCTCAAAGACCTTTGAACCATGGGTTGGGTTGGGTTGGGAAGGATCTCAAAGACCTTTGAACCATGGGTTGGGTTGGGTTGGGTTGGAAGGGACCTCAAAGACCTTTGAACCATGGGTTGGGTTGGGTTGGAAGGGACATCAAAGACCTTTGAACCATGGGATGGGTTTGGTTGGGAGGGATCTCAAAGACCTTTGAACCATGGGTTGGGTTGGATTGGGTTGGGTTGGGAGGGATCTCAAAGACTTTTGAACCATGGGTTGGGTCGGATTGGGAGGGATCTCAAAGACCTTTGAACCATGGGTTGGGTTGGGTTGGGAGGGATCTCAAAGACCTTTGAACCATGGGTTGGGTTGGGTTGGGAGGGATCTCAAAGACCTTTGAACCATGGGTTGGGTTGGGAGAGATCTCAAAGACCTTTGAACCATGGGTCGGGTTGGGTTGGAAGGGACATCAAAGACCCTTGAACCATGGGATGGGTTGGGTTGGGAGGGATCTCAAAGACCTTTGAACCATGGGTTGGGTTGGGAGGGATCTCAAAGACCTTTGAACCATGGGTTGGGTTGGGAGAGATCTCAAAGACCTTTGAACCATGGGTTGGGTTGGGTTGGGAGGGATCTCAAAGACCTTTGAACCATGGGTTGGGTTGGGTTGGGAGGGACATCAAAGACCTTTGAACCATGGGATGGGTTGGGTTGGAAGGGACATCAAAGACCTTTGAACCATGGGTTGGGTTGGGTTGGGTTGGAAGGGACCTCAAAGACCTTTGACCCATGGGTTGGGTTGGGAGGGATCTCAAAGACCTTTGAACCATGGGATGGGTTGGCTTGGGAGGGATCTCAAAAACCTTTGAACCATGGGTTGGGTTGGGTTGGGTTGGGTTGGGAGGGATCTCAAGACCTTTGAACCATGGGTTGGGTTGGGTTGGGAAGGATCTCAAAGACCTTTGAACCATGGGATGGGTTGGGAGGGATCTCAAAGACCTTTGAACCATGGGTTGGGTTGGAAGGGACATCAAAGACCTTTGAACCATGGGATGGGTTTGGTTGGGAGGGATCTCAAAGACCTTTGAACCATGGGTTGGGTTGGATTGGGTTGGGTTGGGAGGGATCTCAAAGACTTTTGAACCATGGGTTGGGTCGGATTGGGAGGGATCTCAAAGACCTTTGAACCATGGGTTGGGTTGGGTTGGGAGGGATCTCAAAGACCTTTGAACCATGGGTTGGGTTGGGTTGGGAGGGATCTCAAAGACCTTTGAACCATGGGTTGGGTTGGGAGAGATCTCAAAGACCTTTGAACCATGGGTCGGGTTGGGTTGGAAGGGACATCAAAGACCCTTGAACCATGGGATGGGTTGGGTTGGGAGGGATCTCAAAGACCTTTGAACCATGGGTTGGGTTGGGAGGGATCTCAAAGACCTTTGAACCATGGGTTGGGTTGGGAGAGATCTCAAAGACCTTTGAACCATGGGTTGGGTTGGGTTGGGAGGGATCTCAAAGACCTTTGAACCATGGGTTGGGTTGGGTTGGGAGGGACATCAAAGACCTTTGAACCATGGGATGGGTTGGGTTGGAAGGGACATCAAAGACCTTTGAACCATGGGTTGGGTTGGGTTGGGTTGGAAGGGACCTCAAAGACCTTTGACCCATGGGTTGGGTTGGGAGGGATCTCAAAGACCTTTGAACCATGGGTTGGGTTGGGTTGGGTTGGGTTGGGAGGGATCTCAAGACCTTTGAACCATGGGTTGGGTTGGGTTGGGAAGGATCTCAAAGACCTTTGAACCATGGGATGGGTTGGGAGGGATCTCAAAGACCTTTGAACCATGGGTTGGGTTGGGTTGGATCTCAAAGACCTTTGAACCATGGGTTGGGTTGGGAGAGATCTCAAAGACCTTTGAACCATGGGTTGGGTTGGGTTGGGAGGTCCCACCTTGGGTCCCCTCACCTGGTGGATCTGGGGCTTCTGCAGCGCCAGGCGGTGGCTGCGGCCGCCGTAGGAGTCGCTCTTGAGGACAAACATGGAGACCTGGCCCTCGGCGCTGAGCACCACCACGAAGGGGTCGGCGACCGCGCAGTGGACGATGGGGGAGCCCAGGTCCACCGGGATGAAGTGGAGTTGGTTGACTGGAACGGGAAGGAACGGGGTTGGGGTGGGGCCAGGAGGACCCTTGGGGTGCCCCTGGGGTCCAATGGTGGAGTGGGTGGGGTGGGAGGGGACCTTGAAGATCTGGGAATCATCAGTTGGGTTGGGTTGGGTTGGGTTGGGTTGGCTTGGGTTGGCTTGGGTAGGAAGGGACCTCCAAGATCTTGGAATCATGAGTTGGGTTGGGTTGAGATGGATCTCCAAGACCTTGGAATCGTGAGTTGGGTTGGGTTGGGTTGGGTTGGGTTGGGTTGGAAGGGACCTCCAAGATCTTGGAATCATGGGTTGGGTTGGGTTGGGGTTGGGTTGGGTTGGGTTGGAAGGGACCTCCAAGATCTTGGAATCATGGGTTGGGGTTGGGTTGGCTTGGGTAGGAAGGGACCTCCAAGATCTTGGAATCATGAGTTGGGTTGGGTTGAGATGGATCTCCAAGACCTTGGAATCATGAGTTGGGTTGGGTTGGGTTGGGTTGGGTTGGGTTGGGTTGGGTTGGGTTGGAAGAGACCTCCAAGATCTCGGAATCAAGAGTTGGCTTGGGTTGAGTTGTGTTGGGTTGGGTTGGGTCGGGTTGGGTTGAGTTGGGATGGGCTGGGTTGAGTTGTGCTGAGTTGGGTTGGGATGGGATGGGTTGGGTAGGGTTGGGATGGGTTGGGTTGGTTTGGAAGAGACCTCCAAGATCTTGGAATCAAGAGTTGCGTTGTGTTGAGTTGCGTTGGGTTGAGTTGTGTTGAGTTGCGCTGGGTCGGGTTGTGTTGTGTTGTGTTGAGTTGAGTTGTGTTGAGTTGTGTTGTGTTGGGTTGTGTTGAGTTGTGTTGGGTTGGGTTGTGTTTTGTTGAGTTGGGTTGGGTTGGGTTGTGTTGAGTTGAGTTGTGTTGAGTTGGGTTGTGTTGAGTTGAGTTGTGTTGAGTTGGGTTGGGTTGGGTTGTGTTGAGTTGAGTTGTGTTGAGTTGAGTTGTGTTGAGTTGTGTTGGGTTGTGTTGAGTTGTGTTGGGTTGTGTTGAGTTGTGTTGGGTTGTGTTGTGTTGTGTTGGGTTGTGTTGTGTTGTGTTGTGTTGGGTTGGGTTGTGTTGTGTTGAGTTGTGTTGGGTTGAGTTGTGTTGTGTTGAGTTGTGTTGGGTTGTGTTGGGTTGAGTTGAGTTGTGTTGGGTTGTGTTGAGTTGTGTTGGGTTGTGTTGTGTTGTGTTGAGTTGTGTTGGGTTGTGTTGTGTTGTGTTGAGTTGTGTTGGGTTGTGTTGTGTTGTGTTGTGTTGTGTTGTGTTGTGTTGTGTTGTGTTGTGTTGTGTTGTGTTGTGTTGTGTTGTGTTGAGTTGTGTTGGGTTGTGTTGAGTTGTGTTGGGTTGTGTTGTGTTGTGTTGAGTTGTGTTGGGTTGTGTTGTGTTGTGTTGAGTTGTGTTGGGTTGTGTTGTGTTGTGTTGTGTTGTGTTGTGTTGTGTTGAGTTGTGTTGGGTTGTGTTGTGTTGTGTTGAGTTGTGTTGGGTTGTGTTGTGTTGGGTTGTGTTGAGTTGTGTTGGGTTGTGTTGTGTTGTGTTGTGTTGTGTTGTGTTGAGTTGTGTTGGGTTGAGTTGTGTTGTGTTGTGTTGTGTTGGGTTGAGTTGTGTTGGGTTGTGTTGGGTTGTGTTGTGTTGTGTTGAGTTGTGTTGTGTTGAGTTGTGTTGTGTTGCGCTGGGTCGGGTTGTGTTGAGTTGTGTTGTGTTGGGTTGTGTTGAGTTGTGTTGGGTTGGGTTGTGTTTTGTTGAGTTGGGTTGGGTTGGGTTGTGTTGAGTTGAGTTGTGTTGAGTTGGGTTGTGTTGAGTTGAGTTGTGTTGAGTTGGGTTGGGTTGGGTTGTGTTGAGTTGAGTTGTGTTGAGTTGAGTTGTGTTGAGTTGTGTTGGGTTGTGTTGAGTTGTGTTGGGTTGTGTTGAGTTGTGTTGGGTTGTGTTGTGTTGTGTTGGGTTGTGTTGTGTTGTGTTGTGTTGGGTTGGGTTGTGTTGTGTTGAGTTGTGTTGGGTTGAGTTGTGTTGTGTTGAGTTGTGTTGGGTTGTGTTGGGTTGAGTTGAGTTGTGTTGGGTTGTGTTGAGTTGTGTTGGGTTGTGTTGTGTTGTGTTGAGTTGTGTTGGGTTGTGTTGTGTTGTGTTGAGTTGTGTTGGGTTGTGTTGTGTTGTGTTGTGTTGTGTTGTGTTGTGTTGTGTTGTGTTGTGTTGTGTTGTGTTGTGTTGTGTTGTGTTGAGTTGTGTTGGGTTGTGTTGAGTTGTGTTGGGTTGTGTTGTGTTGTGTTGAGTTGTGTTGGGTTGTGTTGTGTTGTGTTGAGTTGTGTTGGGTTGTGTTGTGTTGTGTTGTGTTGTGTTGTGTTGTGTTGAGTTGTGTTGGGTTGTGTTGTGTTGTGTTGAGTTGTGTTGGGTTGTGTTGTGTTGGGTTGTGTTGAGTTGTGTTGGGTTGTGTTGTGTTGTGTTGTGTTGTGTTGTGTTGAGTTGTGTTGGGTTGAGTTGTGTTGTGTTGTGTTGTGTTGGGTTGAGTTGTGTTGGGTTGTGTTGGGTTGTGTTGTGTTGTGTTGAGTTGTGTTGTGTTGAGTTGTGTTGTGTTGGGTTGTGTTGGGTTGAGTTGTGTTGGGTTGTGTTGGGTTGTGTTGAGTTGAGTTGTGTTGAGTTGTGTTGGGTTGTGTTGAGTTGAGTTGTGTTGAGTTGTGTTGGGTTGTGTTGAGTTGTGTTGGGTTGTGTTGTGTTGTGTTGAGTTGTGTTGTGTTGTGTTGTGTTGAGTTGTGTTGGGTTGTGTTGTGTTGGGTTGGGTTGGGTTGGGTTGTGTTGAGTTGTGTTGAGTTGTGTTGTGTTGGGTTGGGTTGTGTTGAGTTGTGTTGGGTTGTGTTGAGTTGTGTTGGGTTGGGTTGTGTTGTGTTGAGTTGAATTGTGTTGGGTTGTGTTGAGTTGTGTTGAGTTGTGTTGGGTTGTCTTGGGTTGTGTTGCGTTGGGTTGTGTTGTGTTGAGTTGAGTTGTGTTGAGTTGGGTTGTGTTGGGTTGTGTTGAGTTGGGTTGTGTTGGGTTGTGTTGTGTTGGGTTGGGTTGTGTTGTGTTGTGTTCTGTTGGGTTGTGTTGTGTTGAGTTGAGTTGTGTTGAGTTGGGTTGTGTTGTGTTGAGTTGAGTTGTGTTGAGTTGGGTTGTGTTGTGTTGAGTTGAGTTGTGTTGAGTTGGGTTGTGTTGGGTTGTGTTGAGTTGTGTTGAGTTGTGTTGGGTTGTCTTGGGTTGTGTTGGGTTGTGTTGTGTTGTGTTGTGTTGTGTTGTGTTGGGTTGGGTTGTGTTGGGTTGTGTTGGGTTGTGTTGTGTTGTGTTGTGTTGTGTTGTGTTGTGTTGGGTTGGGTTGTGTTGAGTTGTGTTGAGTTGAGTTGTGTTGTGTTGGGTTGTGTTGGGTTGGGTTGTGTTGTGTTGAGTTGGGTTGTGTTGGGTTGAGTTGAGTTGTGTTGTGTTGTGTTGGGTGGAGTTGTGTTGAGTTGTGTTGGGTTGTGTTGGGTTGTGTTGTGTTGGGTTGTGTTGGGTTGTGTTGTGTTGAGTTGTGTTGTGTTGGGTTGGGTTGGGTTGAGTTGAGTTGAGTTGGGTTGTGTTGTGTTGGGTTGGAAGGGCCCTCCATGGCCACCAGGAAGCCCCCCCAGGCCCCACCTCCTTGGAGCAGACGGACGCCGAGCGGGGACACCTGGACGATGTAGCGGTCGTCGCCGATGTTGCCGGCGAAGACGGTCGGACCTTGGGTGGCAAAACCACTGGTGTCCAACTCCAGGATCTCCTGCCCCGTCTGCAGGACCTGAGGGAGGAGACACCGCGACATCAGGAGCCACCACGAGGTCCCTTCCCACCACCCAAAGCCACCAGAGGACCCTTTGCCCCACCAAGAGGACCCTTCCCACCACCACAGATCCCTTCCCACCACCCAAAAGACCCCAGAAGGTCCCATCACCCCCAGAAGGACCCTTTTCCACCAGGAGGTCCCTTCCCACCACCCAAAGCCACCAGAAGGTCCCATCTCCCCCCAGAAGGTCCCATCTCTCCCCAGAAGGTCCCATCTCCCCCCAGAAGGTCCCATCTCTCCCCAGAAGGTCCCATCTCCCACCCCAGAAGGTCCCATCACCCCCAGAAGGTCCCATCTCCCACCCCAGAAGGTCCCATCACCCCCAGAAGGTCCCACCACCCCCCCCAGAAGGTCCCATCACCCCCAGAAGGACCCTTTTCCACCAGGAGGTCCCTTCCCATCACCCAAAGCCACCAGAAGGTCCCATCTCCCCCCAGAAGGTCCCATCTCCCCCCAGAAGGTCCCATCACCTCCCCAGAAGGTCCCATCTCCCCCAGGAGGACCCTTTTCCCCCCAGGAGGACCCTTCCCACCACCCAAAAGCCACCTGGAGGTCCCATCTCCCACCCCAGGAGGTCCCACCACCCCCAGAAGGTCCCATCACCCCCAGGAGGTCCCATCACCCCCCAGAAGGTCCCATCACCCCCAGGAGGTCCCATCACCCCCCAGGAGGTCCCATCACCCCCAGGAGGTCCCATCACCCCCCAGGAGGTCCCATCACCCCCCAGAAGGTCCCATCACCCCCAGCAGGTCCCATCACCCCCAGAAGGTCCCATCACCCCCAGGAGGTCCCATCACCCCCAGCAGGTCCCATCACCCCCCCAGGAGGTCCCATCACCCCAGAAGGTCCCATCACCCCCCCAGGAGGTCCCATCACCCCCCAGGAGGTCCCATCACCCCCCCAGGAGGTCCCATCACCCCCAGGAGGTCCCATCACCCCCAGCAGGTCCCATCACCCCCCAGGAGGTCCCATCACCCCCAGGAGGTCCCATCACCCCCAGAAGGTCCCATCACCCCCAGCAGGTCCCATCACCCCCCAGGAGGTCCCATCACCCCCAGGAGGTCCCATCACCCCCAGAAGGTCCCATCACCCCCAGCAGGTCCCATCACCCCCCAGGAGGTCCCATCACCCCCAGGAGGTCCCATCTCCCCCCAGTAGGTCCCATCACCCCCAGGAGGTCCCATCTCCCCCCAGAAGGTCCCATCTCCCCCCAGAAGGTCCCCCCACCATGGTGGAGTCCTCTCTGCTCAGCAGGAGGAACCCGTGACGCTTCTCGTCCTCCTCGGGGGGTTCCGAGGCCCCGGGGTCCTTCTCGGGACCCTCCTTGGGGGGAGGGGGTTCATCCTGGGGGAGGGGAGAGACCCCGGGGGGGGGAGGGGATGAGTGGGGCAGAAAGGGGGGGGAGGGAGGTGGGAGGGGCTCTTTGGGGCAGGAGGGGGCTCTATGGGGTGGGAGGGGCTCTGTGGGGCAGGAGGGGGCTCTATGGGGTGGGAGGGGCTCTGTGGGGCAGGAAGGGGCTCTGTGGGGTGGGAGGGGCTCTGTGGGGCAAGAGGGGGCTCTGTGGGGTGGGAGGGGGCTCTGTGGGGCAAGAGGGGGCTCTGTGGGGCAGAAAGGGGGGGGAGGTGGGGTGGGAGGGGCTCTTTGGGGCAGGAGGGGGCTGTTTGGGGTGGGAGGGGCTGTTTGGGGCAAGAGGGGGCTCTGTGGGGTGGGAGGGGCTGTTTGGGGCAGGAGGGGGTTCTGTGGGGTGGGAGGGGCTGTTTGGGGCAAGAGGGGGCTCTGTGGGGTGGGAGGGGCTGTTTGGGGCAGGAGGGGGTTCTGTGGGGTGGGAGGGGCTGTTTGGGGCAAGAGGGGGCTCTGTGGGGTGGGAGGGGCTGTTTGGGGCAAGAGGGGGCTCTGTGGGGCAGAAAGGGGGGGGAGGTGGGGTGGGAGGGGCTCTTTGGGGCAGGAGGGGGCTGTTTGGGGTGGGAGGGGCCGTTTGGGGCAAGAGGGGGCTCTGTGGGGCAGAAAGGGGGGTGATGGGGGGTGGGAGGGGCTGTTCGGGGCAAGAGGGGGCTCTGTGGGTCAGGGGGGGTCTCTGTGGGTCTTGGGGGGTCCCCGTGGGTCAGGGGGGTCTCTGTGGGTTGGGGGGGGTCCCTATGGGTCAGGGGGGTCCCCGTGGGTCAGGGGGGGTCTCTATGGGTCAGGGGGGGTCCCTATGGGTCAGGGGGGGTCCCCGTGGGTCAGGGGGGGTCTCTATGGGTCAGGGGGGGTCCCTATGGGTCAGGGGGGTCCCCGTGGGTCAGGGGGGGTCTCTATGGGTCAGGGGGGGTCCCTATGGGTCAGGGGGGTCCCCGTGGGTCAGGGGGATCCCTGTGGGTCAGGGGGGTCTCTGTGGGTCTTGGGGTTCCCTATGGGTCAGGGGGGTCCCTGTGGGTCAGGGGGGGGTCTCTGTTGGGTGGGGGGGGGTCCCTGAGGGTCAGCGGGGTCCCTGTGGGTCAGGGTGGGCTCTGTGGGTCAGGGGGGTCCCTATGGGTGAGATGGGGTCCCTATGGGTCAGGGGGGTCTCTATGGGTCTGGGGGTCTCTGTGGGGTGGGGGTGTCTCTGTGGGTCAGGGGGGGTCTCTGTGGGTTGGGGGGGTCCCCATGGGTCAGATGGGTCCCTGTGGGTCAGGGGGGGGTCCCTATGGGTCAGGGGGGTCTCTGTGGGTGGGGGGGGTCCCTGTGGGTCAGGGGGGGTCTCTATGGGTCAGGGGGGTCCCTATGGGTCAGGGGGGGTCCCCGTGGGTCAGGGGGGTCCCTGTGGGTCGGGGGGGTCCCTATGGGTGAGATGGGGTCCCTATGGGTCTGGGGGGTCTCTGTGGGGTGGGGGTGTCTCTGTGGGTCAGGGGGGGGTCCCTATGGGTGAGATGGGGTCCCTATGGGTCTGGGGGGTCTCTGTGGGTCAGGGGGGTCTCTGTGGGTCAGGGGGGTCCCCGTGGGTCAGGGGGGGTCTCTATGGGTCAGGGGGGGTCCCTATGGGTCAGGGGGGTCCCTATGGGTCTCAGGGGGAGTCCCTGTGGGTCAGGGGGGGCTCTGTGGGGTGGGGGGATCCCTATGGGTCAGGGGGGTCCCTATGGGTCAGGGGGGGTCCCTATGGGTCAGGAGGGGCTCTGTGGGTCAGGGGGGGTCCCTATGGGTCTGGGGGGTCTCTGTGGGTGGGGGGGGTTCCTATGGGTCAGGGGGGGTCTCTATGGGCCAGGGGGGTCCCTGAGGGTCAGGGAGGGTCCCTGTGGGTCAGGGGGGGTCCCCGTGGGTCAGGGGGGGCTCTGTGGGTCAGGGGGGTCCCTATGGGTCAGGGGGGGTCCCTATGGGTGAGATGGGGTCCCTATGGGTCTGGGGGGTCTCTGTGGGTGGGGGGGGTCCCTGAGGGTCAGGGGGGTCTCTATGGGTCGGGGGGGTCCCTATGGGTCAGGGGGGGGTCCCTATGGGTGAGATGGGGTCCCTATGGGTCTGGGGGGTCTCTGTGGGGTGGGGGTGTCTCTGTGGGTCAGGGGGGTCCCTGTGGGTCAGAGGGGGTCCCCGTGAGTCAGGGGGGTCTCTATGGGTCAGGGGGGTCCCTGAGGGTCAGGGGGGTCTCTATGGGTCAGGGGGGTCCCCGTGGGTCAGGGGGGGTCCCCGTGGGTCAGGGGGGTCTCTATGGGTCAGGGGGGTCCCTGAGGGTCAGGGGGGGTCCCGTGGGGCAGAGGGGGGGGTGGTCCCTGAGGGTCGGGGTCGGGGTCAGCACCCACCTGGGCGCCGCGGGGCGCGATCACCGTCCAGAGGTCGAGGCACCCCGGGAGCTCGAAGGTCGTCACCACCTGCGGCCGGACACTGCGCTGGGGAGGGGAGAGCAGGGCAGGGGTGAGGGGGGGGGGCAAAGGGGGGGAGGGGGGGTGGGGGAGGGGCACGGGGGGGTGAGATGGGGGCAAAGGGGGGGAGGGGTGAGGGAGGGGCACGGGGGGGTGAGATGGGGGCAAAGGGGGGAAGGGGTGAGGGAGGGGCACGGGGGGGTGAGATGGGGGCAAAGGGGGGGAGGGGTGGGGGAGGGGCACGGGGAGGGGGGGCAAAGGGGGGTGAGATGGGGGCAAAGGGGGGGAGGGGTGAGGGAGGGGCACGGGGAGGGGGGGCAAAGGGGGGTGAGATGGGGGCAAAGGGGGGGAGGGGTGGGGGAGGGGTGGGGGAGGGGCACAGTGGGGTGAGATGGGGCAAAGGGGGGGAGGGGCGTGGGGAGGGGTGGGGGAGGGGCACGGGGGGGTGAGATGGGGGCAAAGGGGGGGAGGGGTGGGGGGAGGGGCACGGGGTGGGTGAGATGGGGCAAAGATGGGGAGGGGTGGTGGAGGGGCACGGGGAGGGAAGGCAAAGGGGGGTGATATGGGGGGCAAAGGGGGGGAGGGGTGGGGGAGGGGCACAGGGAGGGGGCATAGGGGGAGGGGCACGAGGTGGGTGAGATGGGGGAAAGGGGGGGAGGGGTTGTGGGGAGGGGTGGGGGAAGGGCACAGGGAGGGGGACACAGGGGGGTGAGATGGGGCAAAGGGGGGGAGGGGGTAGGGGAGGGTTGGGGGGAGGGGCACGAGGTGGGTGAGATGGGGCAAAGGGGGGAAGGGGTGAGGGAGGGGCACGGGGAGGGGGGGCAAAGGGGGGTGATATGGGGGCAAAGGGGGGGAGGGGTGGGGTGGAACGGGGGGGGCAAAGGGGGGGAGGGAGGGGTGGGGGAGGGGCACGGGGGGGTGAGATGGGGGAAAGGGGGAGAGGGGTGAGGGAGGGGCACAGGGAGGGGGGGCAAAGGGGGGTGAGATGGGGCAAAGGGGGGGAGGGGTGGGGGAGGAGCGGGGGGGAGGGGCACAGTGGGGTGAGATGGGGCAAAGGGGGGGAGGGGCGTGGGGAGGGGTGGGGGAGGGGCACGGGGGGTGAGATGGGGCAAAGATGGGGAGGGGTGGTGGAGGGGCACGGGGAGGGAAGGCAAAGGGGGGTGATATGGGGGGCAAAGGGGGGAGGGGTGGGGGAAGGGCACACGGGGGGGCACAGGGGGATGAGATGGGTTGCAAAGGAGGGGAGGAGGGAGCAGCATAGGGGGAGGGGCACAGGGGGTGAGATGGGGCAAATGGGGGGAAGGGGCACAGGGAGGGGCACAGGGAGGGGGCATAGGGGGAGGGGCACGAGGTGGGTGAGATGGGGGAAAGGGGGGAGGGGTTGTGGGGAGGGGTGGGGAAAGGGCACAGGGAGGGGGGCACAGGGGGGTGAGATGGGGCAAAGGGGGGGAGGGGGTAGGGGAGGGTTGGGGGGAGGGGCACGAGGTGGGTGAGATGGGGCAAAGGGGGGAGGGGCGTGGGGAGGGACGGGGGAGGGGCACAGGGGGGAGGGGGCACGAGGTGGGTGAGATGGAGCAAAGGGGGGGGAGGGGCGTGGGGAGGGGTGGGGCACAGGGAGGGGGGCACAGGGGGGTGAGATGGGGGCAAAGGGGGGGTGGGGAGGGGTGGCGGGAGGGGCATGGGGGAAGGGGAGAGGGGTTGGGGGAGGGGCACAGGGAGTGCGGGAGGGGCACAGGGGGGGGGGCAAGATGGGGGGGGGAGGGGGTGCCAGGGGGGCACAGGGGGTGGGGGAGGGGCACGGGGGGAGGGGGCACGGGGGGGGTGTGAGATGGGGGGAGGTGTGGGGTGGGCACAGGAGGGTCACAGGGGGTGGGGGAGGGGCAGGATGGGGAGGAGGTGAGATGGGGGGAGGGTGCGGGGGGGCAGGAGTAGGGGAGGGTCAGTGGGGGGGGCGATTGGGGGGAGGGGAGGTGCTGGGGGGGGAGAGACACATGGGGTGGGGGAGGGGCAGGATGGTGGGGAGGAGGCACGGGGGGGGGGGGATAGGGGTTGGGGGGCAGGGAAGGGTGAATGGGGGAGGGGCAGGGAGGACTGGGGGTGTCGGGGATGGGGTGGGGGTTGGGGGGGGGGTCCCAGGGGCGGCGCCCGAGGCTCCGGGGGTCGCCCTGACCCGGTCCCGGTTCTGCTCTGGCACCGGTACCTGACCCCGAGGGCACCGGCTGAGCCCCGGGGCCTTCGGCAGTGCGGGGGGGGCACGGGGGACTGGGGGGGACTGGGGGGACTGGGGGGGACTGGGATGGGGGGGTACTGGGATGGGGGGGTACTGGGATGGGGGGGGCACCGGGGGGGGTACTGGGGGGGGTACCAGGATGGAGGGGCACTGGGATGGGGTACTGGGATGGGGGGGCACTGGGGGGCACTGGGATGGAGGGGGTATGGGGGGGTACTGGGATGGGCGGGGTACTGGGGTGGGTAATGGGATGGGGGGGGCACCAGGATGGGGGGGCACTGGGGGGCACTGGGATGGGGGGGTACGGGGGGAGACTGGGATGGGGTACTGGGATGGGAGGGGCACTGGGGAGGGGGTACTGGGATGGGGGGGGCACTGGGATGGGGGGAACTGGGGATGGGGTACTGGGATGGGGGGGTACTGGGATGGGGGGGTACTGGGATGGGGGGGCACCGGGAAGGAGGGGGCACTGGGGGGGGGGTACTGGGATGGGGAGGCACTGGGGGGGGTAATGGGATGGGGGGGGCACCAGGATGGGGGGGCATTGGGGGGCACTGGGATGGGGGTGCACGGGGGGGACTGGGATGGGAGGGCACTGGGATGGGGTACTGGGATGGGGGGGGCACGGGGGGAGGACTTGGATGGGGGGGTACTGGGATGGGGGGGCACCAGGATGGGGGGGCACTGGGTTGGAGGGGGCACTGGGATGGGGGGGAACTGGGATGGGGGGGCACCGGGAAGGAGGGGGCACTGGGGGGGGGGGTACTGGGATGGGGGAGGCACTGGGATGGGGGGGACTGGGGGGGACTGGGATGGGAGGGTACTGGGATGGGGGGGCACCGGGAAGGGGGGGCACTGGGGGGGGTACTGGGATGGGGGGGCACTGGGGGGGGGTAATGGGATGGGGTAATGGGATGGGGGGGACACCAGGATGGGGGGGCACTGGGGGGCACTGGGATGAGGGTGCACAGGGGGGGACTGGGATGGGAGGGCACTGGGATGGGGTACTGGGATAGGGGGGGCACGGGGGGAGGACTTGGATGGGGGGGTACTGGGATGGAGGGGGCACCGGGGGGGGTACTGGGGGGGGTACCAGGATGGAGGGGCACTGGGTAGGGAGTACTGGGATGGGGGGGGCACTGGGATGGGGGGAACTGGGGATGGGGGGGGCACTGGGAAGGAGGGGACACCGGGGGGGGGGGGGGCACTGGGGGGGAGGTACTGGGATGGGGGGGCACAGGGGGGGGGACTGGGATGGGAGGGTACTGGGATGGGGGGGGCACCGGGAAGGAGGGGGGCACTGGGGGGGGGGTACTGGGGGGGGGGGGGTTACTGGGATGGGGGAGGTACTGGGATGGGGGGGGGGGAACCAGGATTGAGGGGCACTGGGGAGGGGGTACTGGGATGGGAGAGCACTGGGAAGGGGGAGGCACTGGGGGTGGTACTGGGATGGGGGGGGGGTACTGGGATTGGGTACTGGGATTGGGG